>VXBT01000191.1:321795-357288 GCA_013400235.1 Oriolus oriolus | reverse complement strand
AGCGGCGGGCGGGGGAAGCCGCAGTCGCCGTCCGGGCGCGGGCGGGCGGGCGGGAGGCTTCGCGCCGCGTCGGGAGGATGACAGCAGAAATTGTGATGGAAAGATCTGGACCTCAACACGCAGGGCCGTGGAACGACTATAAAGAGACCAGGCTGTAAAGCGCCTGGGACTCCATTAACAATGGAAAAGTGTCTTAGAGAGTGACAATTGGAAACACAAACTTCTGGCCCAGCAATTCAAAAAGCGAAGTCTGAAAACTGCTGCTGAAAGAAACCACATGTTTAAAGGGACTTTTGTCTCACATTTCCAGAAAGATTTACATCTCTGGCAGAACGAAGAGACAGGACAAATTCTGCATCAGAGGGAGGTACTTGCCCTCCAATAACTTGCCCCTAACCTTAGGGGTAGTGTGTGCAGCCCCCTGGGGACAGTACAAGTATGTAAACAAGGAAATACAAATATATAAGCCCACTGGGGAGGAGTTAATGAAAACAAACACAACATGATGCCTCACAGCTGTTTTGCTGCAAAAATATTAACTACATTGGGATGTGAACCAAAGGTCTGCCAGGGATAACTGTGGGTAATTCAGACTTTGTGTACTTTGTGACTGTCTGCTTCAGGGACTGCTGAGGGCAGACTCAGGTTCCTCATTTGGGAATCATGGATGTGAGTTATAGCTGTGGGAATTCGGTTCATCGTTGGCCTAAGAGCAGAGCTGCTTTTCTCAGCTGAAGCTTCAAGGCTTTCTGAGGCACCTCAAGAAACAAAAGTCTGAGTCTGACAGGAGCTGGAAGAGGTTGTCAGCACAGCTCCCTCACAGTCCATCAGAGCTGCCAGCCTAAAACATTTCAGCAATATTTGCACCATTACATAATTTTAAGTGTTCCCCCCATGCTTTGTGGGTTATGGCTAAGGAATAAAACAGGACAAATGAGCAAGGTTTCCACATGGACAAAAGCAGTTTCTTTTTCTGAGCTGAAGAAAGTTATGGTGACGTGACTGCTGTGTTCATTTTATTGGTTTCTTTCCATTACCCTTAACTCCTGGCAGCAGCTTAGAGAATCCCTCCCTGTCCTGGATGGTTTCTTCTTTCTAACATTTGCAGGCAGTTGTTCTGTTCACCCTTTCATCATTGCTTAGCTCATTTAATCTTTCCTCATAAGTCAGTCCCTCCCATTACTTAATTGTGGTGCTGCTTTTCCCTGAACTCCCTCTCAGTTGCTCATTTATTTTACCGTGACATGGTGGCCAGTAATCCTGCCATTGTTAACATTTCCTGTTGTGGACTTCTGGGTTATTTTTGTTCAGAGTTACTGCAGTACTTGGAGGACTGTACTAAGCTTCCCCTATGAAGAATAATTACAGGCAAGGTCACTGATACTGCAGTAGAAAACATGGTCCATGGATAAATATAGCTGATGGGTTTGGGGATGGAGGCTTAGTGCAGTTCTGGTGGAAGAAGGCCCAAAAATACACGTTTTACGATAGTAAACATACAACTGGGGCTCCAAATACCTTTGCTCTAGTGGAAAAATTCTGCTGCCTGCAGAAAAGTGTAATTTATTTGTGAATTCCTGCATTATTTTAAGACCATCTAGGCTGGCGAAATCTGAAGTAACTTTGGAGTATTTATTTTACTAAAATGGTAGGCAACAGTAACTGGATTCAACCATCTGTATGACTGCAAGTTTTTGACATGCTTTGATTTCACTGTTGCCTCTTTTCCATTGACTCCAGAGGAATGCGGGACAGGTCACATAAGAAATGTCATTACTCCAAACTTAGTACATTTGCCTTTTACTGTCAATTGGCCTATTCTGTCATTCATAACCTCAGATTCTCCAAGTGTCATTGCTGCTACTGAGTGCTACCTTGCAGTACTTACACTCTGAGAGAACCAGGGGCAGGGTTTGATTTGCACCTGAGTTAAAACTATCATAGATCAGCCTCCAAACTCAGCTGAACATGGGGACAGATTGCACTGCCAGTGCTTACATTGCAGTTATCCTCTGTTCATGGAGCCATGGGCTGATTGTCAAATGTGATCCAGGTTGAGGATGCCTAATCCTGAAGTCCTTGCTCAGCACCAACTGTCAGGATACAGCCCCCATTTTCCACTGATTCCTGCTCAGAGTTCTGTTTTGTTTCTCTTTTTTTCTCCCCCACTCTCCAATCCCTTCATAATTTGAGGATGCACCCTAAAAAAACACAAAGCCATTCCATACCCTGAAGTCTGGAGTCCTAAGACCAGCACTGAAGCGGGGTCTGAGGGGATGGTGCTACACAAAGCATGACGGACCATTTACCCTCAGCTTCGGGAGAGATCAGGGTAAGAAAACTGGGGTGTGAGTGCCACAGCTCTGTCTATACTTGGAAGCACACCCACAATGAAAATGCTTTTCATCAGTCATCTCTCCAAAAACTGTTGAAAACAGCATAATCTGCTAACACGGAAAAGCTAAATTGCTTTCAGACGAAGCACTGAAAAACCACTTCTGTGATTTAAATCAGTTCAAATCCAAAATGCGTGATTTGACAGCTCTAGTACTTCTTAGCTGCTTGAAGTTTCTGTTAGAATTTATCCTTTCTCTAGTTGTTTTTCTCTAGTTTCCCATTTTAACCCCTCTCCCCCCAGATTAGTGTTTTTGAAATACGGATTTTAAGTGCACCAGATGTTTAAATAATAGCAGTGCACTGGGAATACAGACTTCTAAAATAAATTGCGTGGATGCTATTGGCTGAGTCTGGGAAGGAGAAGGAAAGCTTCAAAGCAGGATGAAGAATACAGTAATTTCTTAAGCCCACAGCATTTTCTAAGTACTAAAACTTGCTTTAATGGAAGGAAAACACTGAAAGGATGTTTAATCTCATAAGCTCTTTTGTTGTTCCTAAGTGAAGAAGAGCCACATTCATCACTGGTGTGATTACAATGAAAGCAGTGTAACTGCCTCAGGGAAGAAATTGGCCCAAGTAGATGTCTCTAGAGAAGCTATTGACAGCTGTCCCCACATATTGTTGAGAAAATACAGAGCTAAAGACATACCAAAAGAAATAGAACTAGCTCCCATTTTTCTGACCTTTGGCTGAACTGGAGCTCCTGGACTTGAAGGCTGCTTTACTTCTGTAACACTTCTGATCATCATTAAGTTTTCTTCAGTGATCTGTCTGAAAACATCTTCCTAACTGAGGAGCTACGCAGCTGTGCCTGGTCTGCTAGTGCAGCTCTGAGCCACTGAGCCGTGTGCTTCACGGGATACAGCATCTTATCTAATTTTAGATGTGATGCAACGAGTGGGGGTAGCTCACATGAGGCAGGAGAGATGGAGCCCAGCAGCTCGAGCTCAGAGCAAGCACTTTATAATTACTAACTGCTACTTTCAAAATAACAGAGGTGTTTATTACTACCAATGCACATCTACGGGTATGATTGAATAAACAAGCTGTAGCAAGGACAAACACTTCTGGTGGAGGATATTAGGACAAGAGTCAAACAGCAGGCTTGCTGTTCTCAGGTGGCAGCTGAGGCTGCCCCAGTGCTGCCTCCCAGCCTTCCCCCTCTGATCTCCTCTACTGAAATACTGTAGTTGGGTCAGACATACATACAGGCATTCTTCTGCATGGGAACCACCTCTTCCCCTCATTCAAGTACTCACAGAGAGATGGCTTAATTCAAGTGTTTGGCTTTCTCAACAGCTTTCTGCCCCTCGCCAAGTTAGTCTGCTCATAACCAAACTCATGCACAGAATCTATACATTTATACAAAGAAGCTGTATTTTTAGGGGAGTCTCTACTTGCCAGAGCAGTGACCTCTCCTGACCAGTATCCTGGCTCCGTGCTGTACTGGACTGAGTCACTGGTTACATGACCTGCTCCCCTGG
This sequence comes from Oriolus oriolus, assembly GCA_013400235.1. Classification (NCBI taxonomy): domain Eukaryota; kingdom Metazoa; phylum Chordata; class Aves; order Passeriformes; family Corvidae; genus Oriolus; species Oriolus oriolus. The sequence goes on along the minus strand of VXBT01000191.1, from coordinate 353,407 downwards.
CTGACATCCTGCAAAGAGATAACAGGCTGTTGATGGTGGTCCAACTTGGATCATGCTTTGGGCTCAGATGTTTTGAAGAGGATTCAAGTCTTTTACTGTCATTAAACCAGCCTAGAATGTCTATGCCTAGTTGCTCCCCTCCAAAATTGCACCACTGAATTACCCACCCTTTTGTCCACTGTCTTTAAACAGTTAATTGCAGATCTTTTACTGGTAGCAAACCTGTGTCAATAAATCATACTCTAAAAAGCACAAACAGCACATTCTTAACAAAAATATCTTTCACACATCTAAATGATAAAGTAAATGTTTGAGAAAGAAGGCCCTGAATTTTTTTCATGGTATTTTAAAACAGTCATCTCAAAATAAACAAGAAGAAATGTTTGTTAATCATCTGGAATTTTTAATTTCCTATTTTGCATGGGAACCTGAGTAATCAGACATATGGTATGCTTGTTAGCTGGGAAAGGGTCAGGATTAGAATAGATTCTCAAAATTAGAAAGCACTAAAATACAGCAGCAGTCTTGGCTGCCTAAACTTAAACAATGTTTTATGTTAATTGCTGGAACAGATCAGCGCTGCAAAAACACCACACATCTAAATGATTCCCTGAAATTCCTCTTGCCTAGTAGGAGAGAGGAAGTCTCAGGGGATTGGGGATGAGCTAGTCCATAACTTACCTGCACAGGGGATTATCTGATATAGATATAGCTGATGAGGAACAAAATGTGTTGTTTGGTGGCTTCTGTATAAGCTCAGTAGCTTTAAGAGTTGTGAGATTCCTAACACAGTAGAGGCTGGTCAGATCAAACTAATAGTATTTTTGGATTTATAGTGCTAAGCATCACTGAGCCAGTCTGCAGTGAAAGCATGCCCTGGTGGAAGTGCTCCTGCTGGGTGTGAAAGTGCAGTCCATGGGCTGTGCCGCTGCTGTCGGGGCAGGTCCGATGGAATGAGCGGCACATCGGTCTCGTTTTGGACTGGTGGTGTTCTTTCAATCAGGAGGGCAATCAATGGCAGCAGATGGCTCCCAGCATTTCCTGTGTCAAGAGACAAGGCCCACGCAGAGGATGAATGGGTACACGTTTTGCTGCTTATCCACAACACAGATCCAGGCCAACTGCACTTCCGCCAGCGGAAGTCGGCGTGGATCCTGCGCTGTGCTTCGTTCATATTCATCAGCCACTTAAAGTGGAATGCATCTGACCCCACTGCAATTATGTCTGCTGTGTTCAGACTTGCCTCCACTTCAGTGCTCACAGGTAAAAGGGTTTTTTCCACTGTTCTTTTTCAGTCATGTATTTTCTCCTTGCCCTCACTAGGAATCAATTTGAATCCAACTACTGGAAAAACATCCCACCAAAAAAAACTTTGGGATAGTTTACAATTTCAACTCTGGCTACTTCCCCTCTGTTTCAGTGGGGGAACAGCCCAAAAGACCATGCTCTTCACTGCAGTGTTTGGGAAGACTGTTTGGAATAGGCTTTTGTGATGAGGGGGCATAAATAATAGCAACCTGCGGCCTGCACTAATTGTCAGTCCAATGTCATGCCTATTCAGACCTCATACACACAGCATGCACCTAATATTTTCATTTTTACTCTCACCTTCTCTAGGTTGTCAGTGGCTTGGTCTCCACTGGGACTACACCAAATTCAGCCAAGTCAGTGACTTCACACTGAAAGTCTCTATCATTATTTCTAGAGGTGCTTTTGTATCCTCCATGCTCTGGCATTCACACAGGTAAATTTCTGAGGGCTCCAGTCCTCCCTTCTCACAGCTGGAAGTGTTTCTGGTGGGTGTGATTTGCAGAGTTGTCCAAGCAGTCCAGGCTGCACTACCAAAACTTCCTATCAATACGAACAACTATCACTCTATTCAGAATTAAGATTGCGTGTGTTTCCATACACATACATGAAACAAGCCTGCATGCAGCTGAGATAAGAGATAGGGTTGTTTACCATAGCACAAATGTAAGAGGAGGAAACATCCATGCAAGCTGTTTTGGTCTAGCTGTTGGTTGAAATGGATGTGGTACATTGACTCTTTGTTCAGCAAGAGGCTGATTATATACCTACAGTTGAGACATTTAAGACTCAAACAATGCTTCAAACAACTTCCCCTTTAGACTGGTTAGTACTAATTTAAGAGACAGAACTGTGCATTTTTCTTTGCCTGCCTTCATCTGCTGTATTGTGGTTTTAGAGCACTGTATATGACAAACCTTCTAGGAATCTCAAACACAAATTGAAGTTCCACTGAATTACTTAAAGCAGCTGAAAAACACCGTCAGTGAGGCCACACAACTGCGTGGAATGTGATGAATTTCCAGGAATAGGATTGTTTCCTGGAGATTATTGTGTAAAATACAAGTATAAAGAAGGAACAAAGGTAATGCTAACAGTGTCTGCACCACTAGGCTATTTTAGTTTGTGAAAAGAAGAATGAAGAAAATAGACATGCTGTAAGACCTTTGCTAGGCTAACAGGAAGCCTACATGTCAAGAGCAGACGCTGAAACAAAGCAGTACAAAATTATCTCAGCATAAAATATAACTTCTCCATGATTTTATCTTACAAAACCAAATCCACTTTTAGCTTGAATGGAGTCCTAATGAAGAGGTTAAGAGCTCTATGTCCATGCTTCCATCCAGCAATGACTAGGTAAAAGGCAATAATTATATAGAAAGAGGTGAAGTCTGCAGTTCTGAGGAGAAAAGGAGAGCAGTGTATTTGGGGCACACAAGCAACAGGAAATCTTACCATTTTCATTAATAAATCAGTTCTGCTGACTAGGACCTACTCTGAAGCAGAGGTTAAGCAGAGAACTTTCAAAAGAAAGTACCACACAGCATGTGCAAAAATTTGGCCTCTGTATATAACGAAAGCAATCCTTCCAGGAGAGCCTTTTGCTCTTTTCCTCCAGAGAGCCTCTGCTGGAGGAAGCCTAACTTAAAAATAAGTGGACTCTGGTTTCAACCCTGGAAGTGTTTGCTTCTCAGCTTTATCAAGCAGATCTCAGGTCCTGACACTGGTTATTAGTGAGTAAAGTCTGCAGCTTCTACTTAGACATCAGGTGTCAAACTCAGGTGACACTGGGGTTACCGTTCAGTGTTTGTGTTCTTCCTGTTTTCAGGTGGTACTTGAATGTACAAAGATGCTTGGGTGGAACACAGAAACAAAGTATAGCACTTCATGAAACAAGTTTTCAAATGGTCTCATATTTCTGTTACTTATTTACCTTTTGGCCCAGCAATGAGAGAGCTGCAGGAATAAAAAAAATCCCACTTATGTGCATCCAAGGATAAGCAACTAGTCACAGGCAGCTTACTAAAGTTTAAAGAATAAGGATATGATACTGGAGTTACTTTTTCATATCCACTTACTGCAAAGAGCAGCCTGTATCCGTACAGCTAAACTCCCTTATTGCCACCAACAGAGCTACACCCAAACTCCCAGCTGGACACAGTCACTGACCTCTGTGACCCAGAATGTGGCAGGGAAGGGTGCAGACCAGCCCAGGGCTGTGCCATGGATGCATCACAACATGCAGGATGAATGGAGAGCATGCTACTGCCTAGGCCCGTGCCCAGTGCTGCTTTAGCTTACCCATGCAGACATTTCTGCACAGCTGCAGAAATATCTGCACACACAGGGAGGGAAGGAGGGAAGAGAGGGCAGCAGAGTCACCTCCCTGTGCAGTACCATCAGCTTGTGCCAGCTCATGCTATTCGTGGAATTTCAGCTCAGCCCTCACAACAGCACGATAGATAGACCTCCTCCAGGCTTTCACTGGGAAAACACGCAGCAGTGCCAGCCTACCAAAAGTGATTCACCAGCTTTGAACAGAGAACAGGAACATAGTTTTTTTGCCCTGCACCTGTATTTTGCCATTACCTCCACAGCATCTCAGTGGTGTGGCCTTTAGTCTGTGCATCCCCCACACAAGGCACCACAGTGCAGACGTACTGAGCTAGTCCTCAGGAGCTGGGAGAGCTGCCTGGCACAGCCCACAGGTCTTTGCTTATAGCCCAGAAACAGTCAAGCTGCATTAGCTGAAAAGGAAGACAGCAATGCAGGCAGCCCAGCCAGAATGGAAAGCAGTCTGCATTCCCTCTTCTGGTATGTTTCTTAACAACTATTGAGGAGAGAACTCCTACAGGATAAGAAAAGAAAAAAGAAAAAAAGAAAAAAAGAAGAGAAAAAAAAAAGGTTGTAAATGACTGTTTCAGTCTGTTTCAGTTCCTTTTTCTTCCAGTCTAACAAATAAAACCATAGTACTGGCTCAAATTCTATGAATTTGACAAGAACACTAAGTCATTATGAAAAACCAGGAAGACAGGAAATGATGAGCAACTTTCCAGCAGAAGCTACAGCAACAATGAAAACCCTGATTAGTTAAAGCCTTGATAATTACACCCAGGATCACCAAGGCAATCTCGTTTTGTGCCTTTGGATAAGTCCGTCTTCCTTTTCTCTTTCCCATCTTCAATGTTTATGTTAGACTTTGCAGATAAAGTTAGAAGCTGAAAGGAGATTTGGTATGTATAGATGCACACTTGAAATTCTGATCCATACTAAAAGTATTGCTTTTTTACCTCTTTCAAAGTTCATTAAATGTGGAATGAATAAATTGACCCAGAGGTTACTGCATTTGTAGTAACAAATACAATTTCCGCAGATTTCTTAGGAGGAAGACTATTTACATCATATTCCCAGAGGTAATTAGGTAAAGCATAAACATTAATGATGCAATTTCTGTCATTCCCTTAGTAATTACTGAATGTGCTGGTTTACTTCAAACAAACATACCAAAAGAAGTCTCAGATATACAAGAGTTCCTTCAAGTTGCATGAAGGGAGATAACTGGTTACCTAGAGGAGGAAGATAGTGTTTCCAAAGTGTTCCAGCCAAGAAAAAGCCTCAAAGATTAAGTTAAAACACCAAAAAATCTGAAAAAGGGAGGTCACTTCTAAATAACTCAAGTATGAGGAAATCTTCAGGGACACTGATCTGTAGACCAGGCTTCATTCCTTCAGCTGCTTATGAAATGACGCGGTATTAGACTTTTCCTCCCTGGTTTCAGTTTTCTCAACTTCCATCCAGTTATGAAACAGTTCTTCAGAATTCAAACTGATTGCATGTTTCTCCAAGCTAGAAAAAGTAAAAAAATCATCTTCAGGAATGTAAAGACAATACCTGTGTGTCTTGAAAATCCTAAGGATCCCCAGGAGTTCTGATGCCAGTGAAGTGCGTTGCACTGACAGGAGCCCCTGGCTACACACATTAGCTGGAAGACATACAACTCTGACACACAGCTATGGCTCCAGAGAAGTTTTATCATTCTATCCTCTTGGCTTTGCCGCTGTTCCCCAAGCCACTCACCAAAAGCTGCCTAAGGCACAGAAAGACGAAGGCCTTCAGATTTATTTTTTCACTCCTGATACCTTTAAAAAGCTCACACTGAGAAATGACTAACTCCTGTCTTTCATCTTCTGTCCCCCCTAACCTTGGAGAGTAGCAGGATTAGGAACATGCCATCATGAACATTCAGTGTTCGAAGTATGTTCTGCTACAAGCAAGCAACCATCCTATAATGATGCGGTAGTTGGTGCTCCAGTTGGAGAAGGTGATGTTGACCTCTAGTGACTAGTCTGGGGACACCTGGTGGCATGATCACAGCAAAATGTTTCTGGGAGCAGCTAGCCAACAATTTCACTGACGCTGGCACACGAGAACGAACAGTCACTCTCTTCACAGAAGTGAGCAGTTACACATCCCTTCCATGGAACAGAAACGCCCAGCTGAAACAAAGACTCCCGAAAGACTGATATATAGCCTCAAATATGCATGCAGAGAGATTTAACTAGAGGACAACTGCACAGTGGCTGCAAACTTAAGAGAGAAAATGCACCCAGAGGGAAAGGACTGAACTAAGCAGTCCATGGAGACAGACATCATGGTATAATCCAGGAGAAAATCAGAGGGTGAGGAGTCAGTTAGGAAAGCACCTGCGCTGGAAGCAATGTATTAAACAGATTTCTCAGAACACAGAAATGAAACAAAAAGTGACAACTGAGATTCACTGCAAATAAGCAAAGCAGCAGAGGAACACCCCAATGAATCCACTGTCTATCTGTTTGCTGACATAACCCAATAGACACAACATTTTGCCAGATTATAATGAAAAATATTATTAGACACTTAAAAATTTGTCACCAGCAAGCTATGCATTTGATTTTTAAATCTCATTCATTCTACATAATGAAATAATTTCTTCAATTACATCTGAACATCATGTAGAGTATGTTATATTGCACATTCATAGAATAAAACCAGAAGACAATACATGATGCCTTAGGAAGTTACTCAGAACTTATCTACAGAGTCAAAATTACAAGTGTTTTATTTTCCCACTTATTCAAAAGAAATGAAGAAAAACCACTTTCCAGCAGAGCCACTCAAGATACCTGAAGAAAATAACAGATATTCAAGAAAAGGTTAAACAACAAAAATCACTTGAAGACTGGGAAGGAGAGTACATTTCAATCTAGTGGGACAGCCTAAGCAATGTAGTGACTGTAGTGCCCCACGCAGACAGAAATACCAGCAAAAGGGAAATTACATGAGCAGACCATGCTTCCAGGTAATTATTCTTACATGGACTGGAAGTGGGAAGAAGATGAACAGAATTTCTATTCCCCCCAGAACTAAGCTGTTTCTCAGTGGAAAAGGACTTCTCGTTTCCTGAGACATTTCCCATGTAATGCAACTTTTGTAATAGTAACATCCATCTTAATAACCCATCTTATTTCTTAGTTTGGACTGATTAGCATCAAATCTGGGCAGACACCCTGACAGCAAAAAGCAAACTGCAAATGCACATTTTGCATTCAAATCCATACATTAAAACAAGGAACTCCTTAGTGTTTTGCTGTTTGGGTAGTGCATTTGCTTTGCACACAGTGAGGACAAACTGGTACCGCTGCCCCTCATTAGCTTTCCATTCCTGATTTCTAGTGTATTGCTCCGTACTGCAGAGACTGGAACTCAAGGGTGTGCTTACAGTCAAACCTCAACTTATAATTTGTATTTAATTCATTTAAATGCTTTTTTCAAACAGTCTTTGCAAAGCAGATGCCGGTACCTGAAGCGCTGTCACGGCTCCCAGCCAGTCAGGCAATAGCGCCGTCAGGGGGAGACGGAGTGTACAATTGCCTGAGGCAGTGGAAAGTACGAGAATGCAGTAGAAATGCCTTATGCAAATTCTTGGAGCATTTTAAAGCTGAAATAAAGTGGCATCTCAATAGGAGATTATTAAAAAAAAAAAAAAAAAAAGAAAAACAAATCACTGCAGAGCTTTATGAATGCTTGCTTTAGCTTCCTGGGCAATAGCTTATCATTTCTGAACACTTAACTAGTAGCTTAATATTTGAATCTTTAATTATCATACACACATACCTTTTACATTTGTCTAACTGTTCTTAAATGACTGCAGTCCTTTTTTTGGCATTCCTCAGCATATGTTGTCTCTCTCAGCTGGAGATGTTCTCAGGACACATTATCATTTTGGGAGGGAAAGGCAAAGACATGATTGACAAATATGTCAGGTCCCCAGTTGCACAGGATGAATTTTCCATGCTTCACTGGCAATCTGATTCAATATCAGTTACAATAAATAATCTTACACTAAAAAAGCTCTCTGATTTTTTAGCATATTACTTTGGCTGAGAAAAAGTTCAGGTAAATGCTACTCCCTCCCCACTGACCTATGGGCTAAAATAACTGCCAAAGGAGCCACTGACTTAACTCCATGAAGATGGCAAAAACACAGCTGTTAGCTGAACAAGTGCTAAGGATGCGAGAATAAATGCTGATAAGGGGAGATGCAGACCTACAACCAAAACTTTCCCTTCCAAATAGTATTTGTCCAGTATTCTTTGCCAGCTCAATTCTTCCAACATATAGCAGGGACAGCCTCTAGAATTACTGAGTTTGCCTCCCAGTCTGTATGTTTCTTACTCTATGTTTTATAGTTGGATATGGCCACTATGTAGGTCACATTTCTATCTACAGATGATCAAAAGTGGCACAGCCACTGAAATAATCAACCCTACTGTGCCCTTCCCAGCTCTTTCTCTCATGCCAGCACAAGCCTGAATTCTCCTACATACCAGGCTGTAATTTTGTCATCAGCTGGACCCTAAGGGAGAGGCAGCAACCACAGTGATTTAGCATCTCCCTGACCTCAGTACAGAAACTGAAGGAATGTTTACCTAGACACACAGGAGGTAATTTTCTCTGTCATCTAGAAGCTTTAGGGGACTCGTTTGCCCTATGGAATTATTACTATGATTAGAACTCACTTAGGGGTGGGCTGTTAAAGAGAAAAGGCAGTTGAAATCAACTGGCACACAGTTAAAGACAGAAACTTCTGAAAGCTGCAAAATCCCTCTTGCATTTTAATGGAGCTCAAAGCCTTATTAACCATAGCAGACTTCTGCAGCACAGCTGTGTTATTTTCATTAAAAAAACCCCAAACCAACCCAAAACAGAACAAAACAACAGCAGCTTTTTTCAGGGAAGAGAAATTCCCAAACCTCAACTTGTACCCTGCTCCATCTTCTGTTTTGAGTCCGCAGTGTCCTGGAGCAATACTCACAGGAAGCAAATGACTGAGATCTGAACTGATTAGGCCTGAAGTCTTAAAAGACAAGTTGTCATGCACTATTTGCTACTTCACTGCTGACTCAAGAACATTCAGCTCGTGTGCATATTCCACTTCCCCATCTGCTCACTGCTTCAGCTTCTCTCTGACAGTTGTGCATTTCCAGTACAAACATCTTTGATACATTAAGAACTAAGTGCAGGGCAGTGTAAAACATGCAGCTTTTCATCAAAGTATCAGAAGCACTACTCTATCGACTATTAATCTTTATTTGCGAGCTTAACTTATTAAAAGCCTCCATTTTAACATAATAAATAATGTAACTATGTATGGTAGCCTAGTGCAACCTGAAAAGCTATGTAGAATTTCAGTCTCCTTTGCTATGGAATATGAGGCTCTGTTTATATCTTAGTGGATCTGTGTAAATCTATGGCAGTGAAAATCAATCTGTCTTTATAAGGTGCTAGCATTATTAAATCCAGAAAAACAGGCAGCTATCGCTGAAAGCAAGACTCTGTAAATTTAAAACATTGTACCTAAGTTTATCAGTTTTCTCTGAAGCAATGCAGGAAAGAATACGTTATCAGTTCAGACTGTTTAGTGGATTTATTTCTCAAGCCAGCAAAACCACATACACTTGGCATAAAAAAAGGATTTAAATCAAGTATGAGTCATATATACTTGCCTTTAACATTGTTGCTTGTTTCTAGCCATCTTTTATACCAGAAAACTTATCCATTTCCTTTTCATGCGCGTTATAATTTATATTCACAGAACAGAAAGAAAACAAATCTTTGTTTTACAAGATTCTTCTACCAAGACATCTTGAAAGAGTTATTTGGAATGCTACGAATACCCCGAACTTCCACTGGCTTTGGGTGGGAGTCAAGCACATTCACTAAGCAGTTACTCAAAAACTTAGCACCTTACAGAATCGGTCCCCTGCACAGCCCTCAAGTTACTTCAGCAGTTTTCTTTAATGAGACAGACTGCTTTGAAGGAAAAACTAGCAGTAGCTCTCATCAGCCACATTAAGGAACTGATTCAGGAGTGAAAATTGCTTGCTCTACATCAGCTGGACTAGCTCTTGCTCTAGCTTTTCTCCCCCTCTTCAGTTTTCACCCCCACTACAGGAGTGGCTCTCTTGCGTTGAACAGAGCACAGAAACTGCTATCACTGCTCCATAATACAGCACTAATCTAGATAAAACACAAGCAACCCAAGGAAAACTGACAGTGTCAGGGATTAATGAGCCCACATATTCACCCGTAATCATGGGTTACACATCATGAAAGTGTGATTATTTTCCCTTCTGTTTTTACATTTTCAGGCAACCATTGCAGCCACAGCAACTGAGCATATCTGTTATCTGATAACAGTTCAAGACATGCTATTTATAAACTCTTGAAGAGGTTTTTTTTTTAATCTATCCTTACACTTCCCACTTATTAATATTTTATTTTAGATAAACATATTTAGTATACTAGTGTGTCCTAAGCCTGTTTAATACCAGATCAGGATTCAATATCTATGTATGTGCATACATGTAGCTATATATATATATATATACACTATAATCCATATAAAGAAGTCATGGCCATTTGGTTGCAATAATGTACTATAATAAAAAAACCCAGACAAAACCAAAGAGGCAGCCATGGATAATTACTCTGCAAGCAAATACAAAGTAGCACCTTAAGCAGTTATCATAATGGAAGGTACTGATCTTTGTCCTGTTCTACTGACTTTTGGTACTTGCCAGACTGTACCAGACTAATTCAGCTTGTTAAACCAGCAGAAAACTAGTACAGTAAAGTGTTTTGCCAGGCTTTTGCATAGAATCAGCTCAGCATAAGGTCCAGCAAAAGCCAAAACAATAGTTAGACGAGAGGGCCAAATCACAGAGATCAGAGGACTGGGACCTCCCCAATGATGATGAACACACACCTTTAGCTATAATGAACACCTTCACTAAAACAACCCCACCCAACTGTCTCATCACAATTTTATACGTTTTTGCTACTGAGCAAGGCCAATTTGAAATGATCAATCAATTCACTATTTACTTGCAGATTAGCTATGTTTGCAATGAAGAGCAGTGAGCTACATTCCTTTTTCCCCTTGCCATCCATATACTAGAAGCCTGAGTCCTGACTTGGGAGATTTTCAGGTTGCATTGCCAGGGAGATTGCAGTGACTGGCTTTTCTACATACCTCCTGTTACAGTTTTCATCCCTTCACACTTTTCAAGTACTTGCTTTGCAACATCTTTTGACAAGAGTATTGGTTCTGCAATAGATAGATATGCAAGTATGGGGAGGGGAAAAGAAATAACTTTCATTCAGTGTATTATAAGTAACATTTATAAACAATAGCAGTAAATTTAGAAATAGTGTTTTTATAAGAGGAAAAAAGCAACAGCAAGTAGTAAATGTACTTGTTTAACAGCAGGCCCACAAGCACTACAGACTGATACCTCCCTGTGTTAAGCACCACACTGCCAGAACTGCCTACAAGCAAGTTACACTTCCCAAGTAACACTTCCCAAGAGCCTTGCTGGGCTAAGTAGTAATAACAATCTCTCAGATCTCTCCCATTACTCTGAGCAATTATTCCTCTCCCCTCTCTCTGCAGGTAGACACATTTTCATCCTCTCTTCTCCACCTCTCCGAGTGCTGAACACATATAACTTGCATATCCATACTATCCGAAATTCTTTTAGCTGGCTCCTACAAAGCAGAGCACACATTTGTACAAAATAACCAGATTATAGGTTATTAGAAGTTGAACTAAGAGGGAATGGATATTCACATAAACAGAGTAAAATGAAGAAGCAACAAGACAAAGATGTAATGGTTCCTTTACTAAACACGCTAAACTGAGATGATGCCTAAACTCTTTCAGATGCCAGTCCAGTCCAGAGTGGGTTGCTACCGCCCCCTCCATCACCTACATGTCCTAGCAATGGAGCACGGGGATAAAATCTTCATGTAATGCCAGGACAGAGACTTCTGCAGACATGGGAATTCCTGAACCATTCCTGTATCCTGCAAGCATATAGGACCATAGTATCACTGCTTGCTTCTTCCTATCAACTACTATTCCCCCTCCCTTGCCACAGCCTACATTACTCGCTATCACAATGGAGCTACGCTGCAGTCTCTGCATTCCCTCTGGGAAATGCACTACCATGCTTGCACATTTGAGGGACTTGCCCACCCAACAAGGCCAAATAAAATGGGAGAGCTTGATGAATTCCTGATCTCCAGAAATACTCAAAAGTTCTGCAAAATCCATTCTAGAAACAATTCACAGGATGATGTGCACTGCCTCCTGCTTTCAGGACTTGCAGCCATAAATTTGCTCCTACATTGTTCTCAATAATCCTGGCATTTATTGGGGTAGAAAGGGAAGAGAGAAAGAGTTACTTATTAGAAGTGATTACAGAATGAATTTCAGTTTACATTCTTGAAGATGGAAAGGCCACATAACCAAGAAAGTATGTTAACATGATGAAAATCTATTGACTAAAAAAATTAAACTATTAGAGCGACAATACATTGCCATGAAAACAAAATACATGAATCTGTAGGAGCATGAAAAATACTTTAAAAATCATCATCTGCCTTATTTTACTAACACTACCTCCTTGAAACAGGTAAGCTGCATCATTTTTTATTAGTTATTTCATTTCATCTCCAACAAGAAAGGGCTACAGTTCTGTAAAACTTACTAGGAAGGTTCTTATTTCGAAAAATAAAAAGCTAGCACGTGAAAATGTAACACTACTTTCATGTCTGAGCTTTTTCCTTATCTTAAAAACATGGACTCAAACCCAGGCCTGCAGAAAAAGCCATCAGGTATCATCTCGCATTTCAAGAGAAATGAGATGTTTGAGCTCACATCACGTGCAATACTTGAAATACATTCATGATTTACCACGAGTAGCATTATTTATGGCAGTTTAGCCACACGACAGCTATATGTGCCAAGCTGGGAAGAGTATCATTGCCAACTTGCTTCTCCCAGTATAATTCCAGCCTGCATTTGATACTTACCCAGCTCACAAAAATTAAACTGGGATACTTGGAAAGGGTTCTGTAGCAGCAATTAAAAAGGAAGCTTAGCTCTAAATCAACACAAGAACTTCTCTCCTAGTCCAGAATATGAAAACTGTTTTGACACGGAGCATAGTGTTCATTTCCCACTGCTGTCCATTATCTTCACACTTTCCTGTGGAAGATCGACCTGCTGCCACACAGATACAGATAGCTGGAAGCAGACTTCTGAGCTTTGCATTAAATGCAACATCTCTTACAAAAAATAAAGAACAGTTCATAGAATTGTAATGCAAACAAAAATTTAATCTTTAAACAAAATGTTCATGATACGGAAGGTCACAATACAAAGTTCTTAAACACAATACAACACAAACAAGTTGAAAAGCCTTTTTTGATTGGAAATGATTTTTTTATACAAAGACTAGATGCCAACAATATTATTGTACAAAGTTTGACAGTGGATTCATAAATTAATTCCCTGAAAATTCCCTTGTTTTGAAGAAATAGTGAATATTAAGGTAATGGCTGAAGTGAATTCAAGGAATTCAGAGTTACATTTGTCTCCACCCTCAATCCTAAGCACTTGGATTAGGTTTCATGGTACAAAAGGGATAGTAAAGGCACACTGTGGTTTGAAAGCAAGGCTAGACATTATAGCCTTTACACTTCCCGGCTTCTGTCTGGGTGTTTTTCAAACACCGAAACATGCACCTAAAATAATCCAACCCTCCTGAGGGGGTGCAGAGTGAACAAATTAAAGCCTGCAAAAAATGTAACCCATTTAGCCTATAAACCAGTATTATTATTAATTATGCATTTAGGTGATTCCTCAAATCCTTTGAGGCTACCATTTTAGAAATGAAGTACCTTTCTAGTTATTTCTGTTATTTCACTCCTGACTGAACTAGTGTAAAATGCATATTTAAGATCATTTTTTGCCTTCATCAGTTTGTCTGATTATGGAAAAGGACTGATGCATTCCTAAAAAGCTGAAGTTATTGGCCAAGTCAGTTACTTGCTGATTTAACTTTTTCGACAAAGTGTTCCAATTTAGGAAAAAAGCTTTAAAGAAAATGCTCATTCAATCTGATATAAATTATTAGACTGCAAGTCTTACATGTCAAATTCTGGCATAAAGTGTTCTTTAATGTTAAGTTATGAAGTCCAGACAGGCCTATTAAAATTATTAACACAAGTCTTGCCACAGGGATGTAAATCAATGCACTGTGGTTTAATCACATGTACCACAACTAGCTCTGTTGGTGAACCATGTCAATTCCTATGGGACTGTTATACAACTCAAAATTAGTTGACAGAGTTTGGAGGAGTTAAATACGGACGTTATGAAACACTGTTCTAGCAGCACTAGTCTGCACATAAACACAACTAACCAGCTTAAACATTTCTAGAACTACATAGAAAGCAATAGTTTTACCACATTTTGGTTCCCTGAGAAGAAAATTGCTCCAGCTACAAAGGTCTTTGGAATGCCATCAGCACAGTGGATAAACATGCACCTCTTGCACTGCTCCTGCAAAGACATCTTTCATGTTGATCAGACTTGTTCGGGCATTTTCATTCAAAACAAACTTTACACTCCACAAAACTGGCAGTGGAATGGGAGCAAGAGATGACTAAAAGCAGTCTAGTACTAAAACTAGTTTTATGTGTGATGATTTGTTATTATTACAAACTGGAATGCAGTCTGTTAGCACACTTCTTGAACACAAAGTCATTAAGGGCACGGTTTACTTCATCTGTTTAACCCATAACTGAGATTGGTTTTTCAAAACTTTCTGTATTATGTTAAAGTTTTAAAATATGTGTTTGGAAAGCGTGCTAACCTGTTCTTTCCCCAGGGGCATAACTCATGTTTTTAGTGACCATGATAAACATCATGAGAATTAAGACTTCAAATATAATAAAACAGCGCACAGCAGAAGAATGAAGTCAGGAAACATTTTATTTCCATCCAGTTTTGCAAGTATTAAGGATGGCATAAGAGTTTATCCCAGCACTATGATTTATGAAATTATTACATCCCTAAAAGAGGCAAAGCTTATAATGCTTCCTGTCTTTTCCTCCTAAGTGCTTATAAGCTGTGTGATTATTTAGTTTGTTTTATCTGTGTCCTTCTGTCCCTATCTAATACAAACCTCCTTCATCCTCTCCCTAATAACTGGGTGTGTAAAAGCTGCACTGAGGCAGTCAGTAATGAGAAGTTATAAAAATATCAATCAGTAACATACACTACACTAACACCTGGGATGCTCACAACATACAGAAGACAACTTTGCAACTATATTGTGTTCTGTTTGCCATCACTGTCTCTGAAGATCAGTAATATAAGATTGGTTCTCTAGGACATGCGCACAACAGTCACTTCAGATTCTTCTGATTCCTCCCAATTTCTAGGCAACAATTAATTTTGTATTTACTATTTTTAAGACAGAATGCTGAAACCAGTTCTAGGTATTTAATAGTAAGAGTCAAATGGCATCTTCCACAATTATAGAATTAATGCTTAGTACTTGTCAAAAGCTTTTAAAAATTAAGTTATGTTGAAAAATTACTTTCAGTATATCCCATGCAAGTAAACTGCTCAAATAGTTTAAGCTCTTAATTTAATACATCCTAAGTTAGAGAAGAATTGATATTTAGAAACTAATTCCAGACAGTTCTTAGACCTCATATGGCAGGAGATGAAACTGTTTAAAATCATCACTATCAACAGAAAAAATTCTCATAGGAAAAAAGTATATACACTCTCACTACAGCCAGGCAATCACCTCTTCCATTTCAACACTACCATAATTTAGCTGAATTATTTCAATCATTAGAACCTAACCAACAATTCATGTTCCCAAATTTTCTAACATGTTTACCTGTAAAAGGCTGCATCTTTTGTTCGAATCTAAATAAATTTTTCTTTTCCAATACAATCAACTCAGTTCAATGCATTTAAGTTTGAGACTGATTTGTAAATCGCTCTCTTTCCTTCACTCCTCTCTACCTATACAGACCTTTAGAGATATTAAGCAAGACTTGTAGAATGCAACGATGCAGAGTTTCATTTTAAACTTAGGACTTATCTGAGCATGCCTGCAAACGCTCTCTTACACGAGATGGAAGTGTTTTTAACAACCTTTCTTCTACAATTAGATTATTTCGCTTTAAGAACTGACATTCTTCCAGTTCAGCAGGAAGTGATTCAAGATAGTTTCCAAAGAGCTCTAAGTGAACAAGATTCAGTAGCTGACCCACAAAAGGGGACAAATTCATCAGACTGTTATTTCCCAGAAGAAGAAATTGCAGCTTTTTGCACTGAAATAATCCATCAGGCAGCATTTCAATCTAGAAAAACGGAAGAGAAGAACAAAAATAAAGTACATTAGAAGCTGTAAGCCTGTGTACAGCTGCATGTTTTGACATTTCCCGTTTTTACTTTAGGTAAAAAACCCTCTTAGTTTATGAAAAGAAAATGTAATTCCTCTATCATTATGTGATCAAGTGCTTGAGAGCACTACAATGGTTTTATGATACCTGTTCTGTTACAAAGCTGCTTAGCTCCTGGCACATGCCAAGCCTGGAAGGGGGAGCACATCCATGCAGGCATGCACAGTGTGCAGGGGGCAGGGAAGAGGAAGAGCCCGCTATCTCCTGAGAGTCACTTAAGAACAAGCACAGACCGTGGAGAGACATTAGCAGCTCCTGTACAAGCAGTTATCTGTGCAGTACAGTAATCCCAGCCCACTCTACTGACAGGTAACATCCAAAACCAGGCTCACCAATGAAAACAATTATAAACTTCAAAAGACGTCACAAGCCGGAGCCCCACACTAATGAGCCAGACAATTTAGCACTGATGATGAGGTTACCAACCAAAATTATTTCCCTCTTCCCAGTCATACACCTGAGCTGCTCATCAACCAGCTGTTGATTCACTTTAGCTTTCAGTCTGACATTTTAAGGTAAAAATTAAACACTGTTTACTTCCATTAAAATACTACATGGGATTGATAGCTGCAGGGAAAGGGAAGATGTGTTTCTGCAGCCATGCTAACCTATACTGTCTCTGGATCAAAGCCGTTAAGCTGCTACAGACCAGGACAGTACTTATTCAGTATTATATGAGCTTTGCTGATACCAAAGCTTTACTAATTAAATAAGCACCGCTCCTTTTTTCTGGGTTTACTTTAATCACGAACACCACAAAAGCACTTCAAACTAGAGGCTGTTCCAGAAGAAACAGTAGGTTAAGTCTAATTTTGATTTTGAGTAGTAATTCAAAGTTCTACTTACATGGTTTTTTGTCAAAGCCAAGTACTGCAGGTTGGTCAGATAACCGATTTCTTCAGGGATGGAGGTTAGCTTATTATAGCTAAGATCCAAATAATGTAACTTTCTACAAAGAAATAGCTGCAATGGAACATTCTTAATATTATTATAATTTAGATACAACTGTTCCAGGTTTGATAACGCACCGATCTGCACTGGGATATATGAAATACTGTTGTGCCACAATTTTAAGCAAGAAAGATTCTTAAGATGTTGGAAACTAATTATTTCTTCCACTGTTCTGAGATTATTTTCTTTTAAGTCAATTTCATGCAAATTGTTTAGGGTAAAAATGGAATGGGGAATGCGCTCTAAATCACAGCAGATTAATTCCAAGGTTCTCAGGTTTACCAGCTTCTTCAGGTTATTTAGCACTATCAGTTTATTTCCCTCATTGTTGATAGACAAGTGTTGTAAAGAAGGCAGAAGATCTGTAATCACTTGAGGTATACGGGAAAGGTTGTTTTTTAAGTGAATGGATCTCAGATTTTTTAGCCCCTGAAAGCCGTCAGTGTATATGGAGTTGTGATGATCTAGCATGAAATATCCTGTTAAGCACAATTCTTGTAGGTTTTTTAGATGAAAGACCCAAAACGGAATTCTTCCCATCTCGCTAGATTTCAAACGCAAGGTTTTCAGATTTTCTTCTAAAAAGTTGACTGCTGGATAATCCATCGTAAGCGATGAATGATAAACATTGAGTTCTTTGAGATTGACAAGCTGGGTCACAGCTGATGGAAGTTTGGCTTCAGGAATAAGTTCCAGGCTTAGGACTTCTATTTCTGTCAGTTCAAAGACACTGTCTGGAAGACCATTTAACATGAAAAGGTGAAGTTCAGTCTTGTCTTGGGAATTTCTTACTAGTTTATTTTTCAGTTTTTCCACTGACCATTCGTTGTTAAGATTTATCTGTTTGAGTTCGTTCTCACTCAAATCAGACAGGAATATTGAGAATCGTTGGGAATAAAGAGGATCATACTGATCTGCCAAGTGAAGAATAAATGCAAAGTCATTCTTTACATCAGGTATATCAGTGTAATTACTTTTCTCTCTCAACTTCTCAAAAGAGTATTGCTTAAGTGAACTTCTTAACATCCACCACAAACTATAAGTACAAGTTAATCCATAGAAGATCACTAAAACAACATAAAATGAAGCCAAAACTTTAAAAATTTCTGCTAGCGAATAAACACACTGGTACCTCTTATAGCCTGTAAAGGCTTGAACATTAACTACACAATCAATTTCAAGTGTAATAAATGATAAATAGTAGGGGACATAAATTACTATTATGACAACTACAAAGACTTTCACTATAATCTGTTTCATATACACTGTGTATACGACATCCTTTTCTTCGGCATGTACTCTGAATTTCTTCACTTTTTCAAATATAGCTTTAGCTTGTTCCCCTTCTTTTTTGTCAAGAACACTTGAATTTTCTCTTCCAGTTGTTTCCAAGCCAGGTTGTGAATATGGCAGGGACTGTCTGCTGGCCCCTATGTCTCCTGAACACTGAGGTGATGAAATCACTGGTTTTGATTTGGCTGTCGGCAACTTCCTCGCAGACTGCTCAGCAACTGTTTCTGAGAGGGCACGCGTTGTCCAGGGAGAGTCAAAACACTTCTGAAGAACAGCTACAAAGTGCTCAAGCCTGGAACTTGTACTAGGATAGTAAAGCCAGAAATTACTGCAAGCTGCAAAAATAAAGGTATGCAAAAGCACTAGGTATGGAAAAAATTTGGCAAACCAGTGAAGCTGTCGCTCATAACATACTGCATCAATGTAGGAATACTGCTGCCGATGGAGATAATTCTGGATTTTAAGCGGGATGATTATCGGTGCCGTTGAGCTAGCTGACATGTTAAGGTTGGCTTTAACTAAATCCCAAGGCACAGCACAATGATTGTCAAACTCTAGCTTGCAAGGAAGACAACACAACACTCTGGTTTGAGTAAGCTGGAGAGCCCCAGCGAGCACAGCAAGTAGCAGCATTATCATGGTGAGGTAATACCAGAAGACATCCCACCATGGTTTTAGTATGTGGTAGGATGACTGGGCATCTGCTAAGCATTTGAGTTCTGTTAGCGTGATCATGACTTTCACCTGTGAGAGAACAGCAGCTGATAAAGGAAAAAAGAAAAGAAAAGACATTCTTAGATAGTTGTTAAAAACAATTTATCTCACCATTAATAACTTGAAGTTTATTACTGTTTTCACAGTCTTAAATATGTGTAACATGGCCTGGACTCCACAGCATAGCAAAAGGATCCCAGAACTTCTGGGACCTGACCCCAGCCATCATCTCATGGATTTATTTTAAGGAAAGGTACTTGGAGTGCAAAAACTTAAAGAAACTAGCACAAGAAATTAGGAGAAAGTGTATTTTAACCAAACATTTGGGTACTGCTCCAGAAGAAGCGACAAGCAGGTGTAAGTTAAAGGGGCTGATGATTTATTAGCAGTCCTTCACTATCATTATAAACTTACATAAGTGATTTCTTATTTATGAAGAATTCCAAAATCAGAGTGGTACATTAACATGATGGCTCTTGTAATTTAGAACTTTCTACCAGATTAAATAATTCTACCCAATTAAAAATATACGAATTCCCCAAAAGCCATTTTGTATTACATATTCTTATGCATAATTCCCCATCTTATCCCATCAAGAGAATTAAGCATATTGGCAGAATTAAAATTAAGGTGGCACAATTTATTATTGTTCAATATTGTCATATACATATAAAAATTACACATTTAACTCTCAGAAGCATACGTTTGATTCATACTTACTTTACTAATTAAAGAGAATAAAAAACACAGCACTGCTCAGTCGGGAGGTCTACACCTTTTAAAATTCCTTGGACATGCCATCTTTACATTTGTCTTCATTCTGGATGGAGAAAATATTGAATATGCTTATTTTCAATGCCTTAACCTAAATAAAGAGCAAACATTTCAGCCTGCATTAAGCTCTGCATTGCTACAGCTACATGAAATGGAACAGTATGTGCTCATATGTGATCATGCAGAATGTGAAGTAAAAGTTTGGCAGTTACATCAGCACAAAAATCCCGAAACACCAGGGGGAAACTGCCTACAGCTAGCCCTATTTCAATGAGGGAATAATTCTTTTTTCCCAAATAACTATGAACTTGTTACTTAGGAAACTGACCCCTACCCCCACCCCGGCTACACTCTCCTTTCAGGCAGTTTTAGGGAGCAGTAAGTTCCCCTTTGATTCTCTTTTTCTCCTGGCTGAAGCCCCCCAGCCACTCCGCACAGAACTTGTGCTCCAGACCCTTCCCCAGCTCCACTGTCCTTCTCCGGGCTCTCTCCAGCCTCTCAATGTCTTTCTTGTTATGAGAAGCCCAGAACTGGACACAGCACTCGAGGCAGGACCTCACAAGTTCCTAGCACAGGGAACTGCCCTGGTGCCCCTGGCTTTGATACAGGCCAGGATGCCACTGGCCTTCTTGGCCACCTGGGCACATGCTGGTTCTTGTTTATAATATATTGGTACTGTACACTTCAATTTTAAACAGAGGTGACAAACTGTTACAAAAAGTCAAACAATAGCTGAACCTTATTCTTACTCCACATTCAAGTGGAAAGAATGACTAAAAATAAATTAACCCTTCTTGCACTGAAAAAGCTATTTATAACAGAATATAAAAACTTACCAGGCCCACCCAAGGGAAAGCAGCTGAAGAAGGACTGGATGGTTACAATACACTCCTGGAAGGAAAATAAACTGACGTAAGATTGTGAAATATCTGGATTCCAAAAACTGTGAGTATTAGAACAGCAGCTCACTACTCCTTCCACAACAGCACTTTAAAGAGCCAACATTCTATAAGTAAAAGATCTAAGGATCTACAGGATGCCACCCCCTTCAAATTATTTACTTGTTCACTATCTGAAAGTTGCTTTTCCTAAAGCAGAGATAAAGCAATGGCCTCTCTCACTGTCCCCTTTCTAAGCACTAAAAGCCATTTAAGCTCAACAGCTTTTGCATTTAAGTAAAGTTACAAGTTCTGCAGCTGAGATACTCTACACAGCTGAGAAACAGCAATTTCTTCAATCACTCCACCTCAACTTCCAAAAGTACATCTCAAATGCCTTTAAAATGAGTTCTTTTGATATAATTTTTGTGGTTTGAATAGAAATTTGTTGGTATAAAAGCACAAAGAGATACTAAACCCATTCAAATTAAGGCTTTCACTCTGCAAAGACTATCTGAATCACATCTTGACTAAAGTGAAACATGCTTGATTAGAATGTAAACAGAAGAAAATAAAAACTTTTTTTTCACTTCCAACCTCAAATTAAAACCAGTAAATTCTTCTTCCTTGAGCTTTGTTATAAAAATGAAAGACTTGGGACCTCTGTTAAAGTTGTAAAGAACACATTAAGAGATTAATATATTGAATGATGAAAAAAAGTAAGATCAAAAGGCAAAACCAGCAAATTTTTAATAAAGAAAAACACTTGAAAAGTCAAAATTATCACTAAGTTGGCTGAGAGTTTAACATTGTGTGAAAGGTCTACTGAGCATGAGAATGGGAGCAATTCTTTTCCTGACAAACACGTAAACCTCATCAGGGACTTGGGGAGACACTAATGTTTTAAGATTATTCATATAACTAAATGCTTACAGGAGTATCCTTGGGGAATAAAGCATACCTGTTCAGTACAAAGGACAAAATTTACAGTACAATAAAACAGTTAATACTCTTTGACAAAGTATTTTCCCTAAAATTTACAAAAAGGAAAACAGAAAATGAAACTTAAACCAATTCTGTGAAAAGCATATTGGTGTACTTGAGAGTATGCATCAGTCAACACACCTTTTTCAACCAATGACATAATGCTAAAAAAAAAAAAAAGGTTTTGTTTTTGTACAGATTGATCACTCAGGCTGAGACTGACCCATGTAACTTTGTGAAGTCTGTTTCTAGAAAAGGCTTTGTCACCTCTCTGCCTTGCAATGAAAAGCTGTTAGTCCCCATCAGAGATTCCAGAAAAAAGACTACATTTTTGCTTTGGTTTTACAACACTTTCTAGTAAAAAGCAAATGCCACAATATTAAGTATTTAAATACTTGAAATCTGGTCTGGTGAATGGCTACTTTTTGAAGCCTTCCAATGAAGCAGGTGTATCCATTACAGTTCTATGCATATAAAATAAAGCTTCCCATCGGAGGAGTATGCAGTATAAACAACTGTAATGTAAACACGGGACTTGCTGATGATAATTTTGCTAAAGACATTTTTCTTTCAAATCTGATCTGTATGGCAAGAGCGACTAATCAAATGGAATAACACTGAACTGTAATGGATTTGATAAACCTCATCTCCAGCAGCTTTCAACCCATATCAAAGCCATAAAAGCTTTTCAAAGTGGCCTAACTCAATTGACAATCTTTCTTAGAAGAAGAGAGAATGAAGTTTAGCCCCAGGCAAAATGATTACTTCAGGAGTTACTCCAGACCAATACAGAGACACAGGCCAGAAAAATAAAGTAATAAAGATCACTAATATCTAGGTAATTTTTAGTTACTTCAACACTTATTAAATCTGATCAACAGAAACATATCCAGAATGTGAATAAAAGGCTCTCATTTTGAAAAATATTATCTGTAAGCATCAGATACCCACCACCACCCCCAGCTGCCAAAAGGGTACTTGGCATTGCATTACTCTGTCATTTGGTCATTGCTCACATAATTTTAGGCACGTTTAGTCAGGGATATCTTTTCAGAAAGGCAACTGCCTTTCTTGTCCTCCCTAAAGGGTATTCAACTGGTGTTTCTGACACACTAATTTAATCAAAATAGACTTATACAACTAAACCATACCTTGACGGGTATTCCCATGGCCCCTGACTTGCTTTTTTTCCCTCCTCCTCAAAGCAACACAGCCACCAAGTTTTCAGCCAGTCTCTTCAGACTCTTGCAGTTGCTCCTCAACTTAGATAAGGAGATGCTGACATACAAAGTAACGTATCTTTTACCAATTATCTATCAAAAGTCCTTCCTGAACTACAGTACTAACTTAGCTTCTATCTAGTTTAAATATATCACTTTTTCTTCTCAAGTTTCAGATGGAAAATCAAGTCCAATAATAAACTAAACACATCACCAGTTCTGCTTCACAGGCAGTTTTGAGACTTCCTTATGAGTTTCCCAGTACCTGCTTTCACACGCATAGCCTGAACCTCCACTTGCAAATAAATCCTCATGAAAATTCCCAAAAGAAAAAAAATAAACAAATTTTACCCATACATACACTCATCACCCAAAACAGATCTTTCCTGGCAAAAACTTCTCCTTTTACTGGCATGTTACTGCTTCCTTTCTCAAGTATTCTGTAAACAATGAACAGCCAGGTACTGCAAGAGTTCTGGGCAAGTGACTCCATAAAGAGCGATACTGCCACAGTTATTCTTAGCAGAAGCATTTACATGACTGCCTCTCCCTTTTTCAAGCAATGATACACGACCTTTCAGAATCTGTACTTTGGTCACTGGTGTGCATACACAGATTCAGCTGGAGGACCTTTTTGATAGGGATTGTGGTTTTGAATCTGTATTCCATTGCATGCAGAACAACACAAACAAGATTAGAGAAAGCTTCTTTCCAGCTCCTTCTGAAGGAGATCACAGGTGACAATTAAACACGTATAAGTGATTATCCTTTTGCATTTAAAACAAACCCAAAGACATTCCCACACTTTACAATAACCAGCATATTCCTCAGGCCCTGGATCTTCAACACTACACTAACATTACTACAAGTTTGCCATATCAACCTCTCAAATAATTAAAGACCTAAAGTCCTTCCAAATACTCAGAAATTACAACTACAGACAATCTCAAGCATCTGTACCTGGACTGACTAGAGGCCCTTGCCTTTCTTAAACACTCCTGTTCTCAAGACAGCTGAACATAAGGTGTAAAATAGTAATATCAAAGTCTTATGCTGCTTAAGAATCAGTCCTGGCTCTCTAGGGAAGGCTTACATGAATATATATAGCCAAGTAACTTCGGAGGGAAAAAAACTGTAAACACAGTTCAAAATTTAATAAGTTAGGCTACACTAACATTTTTACTTTACAAAACTTACCCTCCTCTGCTACTGCTTCCGAGTTAACTGCACAGCACATAAGTTGATTTAAAAAAAAATCTTAAAATCAAGCAACTGCTACCTCACTCTACCACTACCATACCTTCATCAAGCTGAGAAAAACAAGACAGAACATGGCAAGTATATCTCAGTTTCCTCAACTACCTGAAAGCTTGAACATTCCCAGGTTCAACAATAAAGGCCTTAAAACAACTTAAAGGCAGTTTCACCTTTTTTTTTCCTCTCTCTGGTACACTTAATGCAAGAAAAATACTTTATATAGTCTAAAGTCTTCATAAGGTTGCAGTCTAATCTAAATTGAAAATATGCGCTATGCTAATTTGATTTGCTTTACAAGCACAAGACTTACTCCTGAGATCTGACTGTGCAGGATTAGATACATTACGTTATGCATTTCCTTCCTATGCCTGCAGCACTCCAAAATAGACCACTGTCTTCCTTGAGCCACATTAACTTCTCATTAAGTATAATTGATATCCAAGTATTGAGCCTTTTCTCTATTCAAGGAAGGCCAGTTAAGAGGTAAACTTTGGTTGTACAATATGTCACTGGTCAAACACTCACTAGAGAGATGGACTACAGTCAAACATTCCAGTTGCCTAAGTACTTAAAATTACATACCTTTGGGCCACATTATAGATACTGAATCACATCAGTTAGGTCTGCCCAAGTCCAGATGGGAGGGTAAAAACAAGTCAACTACTTCAAAGATTAAACTCTGTAATGAAGTTGCATTATAAGATTTGTATTTAAAAGTTATGTTGTGTGCTTTTTATATCATACTAGTCTAGCCTGTAGAGCAATTTCAAATACAAATTCACATTCAGATATAAATACTTTGACTAGTAAAAGCACTTTCTCCAGCCCTCTCCTCAAATCAAGTCCAAGGTGTTACAGATCGTGCTCTAGCTGAAATAGGCCACAACCTATGCTCCTAGAAAGGCCTGCACTAGTGAGAAAAAGATTCAGTTTAAACCCAAGTTTAAAAGCAAACAGATAAGTGAGACAAACAGTTTACACAAAAACCCTACAAAATAAAATGTAGAAAAATTAGTAAGTAGGTACAAACCAAAGTTTCTGAACAAGTATGTTACAGTGTTAAATAGATAAGCCTTCTAAATGTAAAAAAAAATACAGTAAAATGAAAGGTAGACCAGCTTTGTTTTCACGTAATTGCATCAACACGACTGATCTCTTTGAGAACAAGCTGTCTACTTGTCCAGAACCTACCACTCCATTCATAGCCATGGTGCTTTCTGAGATCCCTAAGGAACCAAGCAGAATCTACACCCTGAATTAAATGTGAGCATTTCTAGTAAGCAAAGTTTTATACAGCTTTACTGTCTCAGTATTATTTTCAAACTCAGAGATGCGTTTTTAAAACATATCAGTTAAGGTTATAACTTAAGAGACATATCAGCCTCTAAAATACTGACTACAATAAGTATCAACGCAAGCACCTGTTCAGAAGGGAGTGCTTTGTATTGATCATATAATAGAGACATACCTTGTTTCATCCCAATATTTAATTAATAACTTCTGACAGCTGAATCGCTTCATGCAAGTAATTTTATTTCTTTCCAACTCAAACTTCTCAACTGTAAAATCATGGTAATGTTTCTGCTATTCTCTAAGAATTGTTTAAACGAGGATAATTTCTTACTAAGAATAATTAATTTCTTACTAAGTATTTAGAGTAAAAGGTAAATAATTAATAATTATTTAAGTAATAATTATTTAAGTAATAATTTCTTACTAAGTATTTAGAGAGGCTGTTCTGGATTGTACTAAGCTTCTGTTAGGTTCTGAGAGCTGGAAGCACACACACTATTCCTTTTCCTAATAGCGGTCAGACAGTTATCACCTTTGTCCAGTCTCAGAAATACTAGTTTGTATTTGTAGTCCTCATTCTAGATAGAATAATTCTGATGTTTCTAAGATACAAACAGTTATCTAATACAATAACTTAAAATTTCAACATTTGGCCAAAAAAAAAAAGGATACTGATGTTTTTTCAAAACTTAGAGACTGCTAAGACCAAGCAGCATTCTCTCAGGATAGCAAATGTTCAGAATGGAAGCTGCAAATGAGGTCACAAAAACACATATACCAAATGTATTCTGTCCCTGCAAGATAATTATTACCATGTACAAATATAGCTACAAGATTTAAGTATGGTCAAAAAATAGTCTTTTAGTTATAAGTTTTCCTGATGCTGCATAAGATCAATGGAGAACTTTCTAGATTACTTCCACAGACAAGAACTTAATTGCATCCAGGAAAATAAAATTATCAGGGCAGCAATACAGAAACACATCTGATTTCACTCTATTAGTTCTGACATCGGAAAGCTGATTCGGATTTTCAGTGGTGGCTTATATCTCCTCTCAGAAGCAGCAGGATTTCATCTTGTTTAACAGGAAACACAGTTACTCTTGACAGCCAGCCTGACAAGCTGAAACACTTGACTCTAGATGTTTGGTCTAAACAGCTAAAACAGAATAATGAGAACAGATAAATTTCCAATTGATATCTGAAGCAAACTCAGGCACTCTTTTTGTATGCCGGCTCTCCTGTAACACATCTTATTGTCTTTTTAAAGAATCTCCCCACCCCAAAGTAAGAAAAGGAAAAACTTGAGACTCTGGAGTCAATTACAAGCCTGCTTGAAATGGAAATTGAAAAGGCTTTACCAATCCTCCAGCAGAGTGCAATCTGGCTGCACAACCCCCTCAGCCTCCTAAGTATCTTCCTATTCATATTATTCTACATCACATATTTACTAATCGGACAAAGCAACCAGCTACACCTTCTCTTCTTTTAATAAAATAAACAGACTGAAAGACAAACTCCCTATTGCACATACTGTGTGACAGCGTATGCACCAATTGCATGCCTAAACACAACTCTGCAGTTGAGAGCTGTACATATGCATGGGATCAGGAGAGCCGAAAGCCACGTTGTGCTTATCAGAAGCATTGCCTAGGACAATGCTAAGTTTCAGAAGCACAAACAAGTGATCAGACTTGAATTCTACAGCAAATCCACAGTAATCCTGCATTGTTTCCTGAACAAACACCAAGTTAGTTTAGGACCTATGTTCACATGTTGCACTTCCATCAACCCAAGTGTGCTGTGCAAATCTCCTGCTGTGTGAAATCTCCCTTTCTGAGCAGGCTGTCTGAAGAGACCCAACAGCTGGTAAGGTTTTTCAGATAGCAGTATTATCGGAAACATACTTTGGTATGAAGCCAAGTTTAAGAACTACAAAAACAAGAGTCAGGGTTTTATCATCACCTGAATCAATTAAGAACTTTGAAGTAAAAAACCTCTAGCCCCATATTTGTAAGAAACTGAATAATAATTTGAAGCAAAGCAGACACTGCTTTTAACTCCTGTTCAGTACAGCACTTGAGTATTGACATACTCCATCTTACTTCAATTAAGCAATAATTTTCCCAACTTTGTAGTCAGTGTCACTGCAAAGTTATAGTGTTTAAACAATGTTAATGTTTAATAAAAAGTGTCTACTTGGAAAACAGTTTTCCTGTACTGCAAAGGCACTGGAAAAGTAATAATCAGTTTCACTGTTGCATTGGCATGGGTTGAAAATTAAAGTTTGTCTTGTAAATAATTTAAACACATCCTGGAAACAAACAGTTTTTAGTTAAAAATTTTCACATTCCCTCCCTCCTTCAAATACTTTGGATTACACAGCAAATGCACACCAAGATTTTGCTTTCATTCAGATGGAAAAATTAGTTCAAAGGACTAATACTTCAGTATTAAAATCACAATGTGCAATTGTTAAATTTCAGCTCAGTAGATCCTCATATTTGGATGCAGATGATTTATTTAGCTACTAGAAAGTAACTAAATAAATACTTCACAACCTGAACTACTCACAGAATACTGATATTTTCCCCAGAAAACGAAGGCAATAATGTTTGGGAAATAAAGGGTTACATTTTCTGGGGTTTGAAATAAGAGCTCTAAAAATCAATGTCACTTTAATTAAGCCTGAGTAAACTACACGACCAGTTTTGTAGCTGTTGTGCCACAAAACTGAAACTCTGCTAACTAAAATCACAATTCAAAGTATTATCTCACAAAGAAACAAAGTGTTTGTAACAATGTCTAAATTATACTAACAATTCGTAGCAACCAGATTGTGTTACTACCCTATTCTTATTGGCATCACTGGACCCCTTACCCGCATTTTTAAACCCTTCAGTTTCTCACAACCAACTAAATTTTCAATTTCAGTATAAGAAATTGCATTCCAGTTTACAGCATCCAAACGTACTTAGAAGCTAAGCCCTTATGATGGAAATGCAGTCACATAATTTATTTCAGTGTGTGCAAATACATTATTTTGAAACAGAACAACACCGATGAGAATTAAATTGAAAATAGTCCATCACAAGTTCTCCACAATTCGCTTCTGATCGTTGAAAGACCCTAGAATCCTCTCGGGTGTACATCAGAAGAGGGTATGTCAGCACTATACCTCAAACTGCATTTGTAACAGCTTTACTGAGAGCTGCATCATCTGCCTCCCTTCCAAGGTACTACACCACTACAAAGCACAGCCTTTTCATATCAGTAAGTTTCAATCAAATAGCTGGGGAAACTATTCATAAGTGTTATGACACTTTAGTTCAATACTGAATTACAATTTGATTTCAACTAGCTAAAAATTAAATCCAGAACTCATATGTAGCAACTAACAACTCTTGGGGAAAATAATCCCCAAACCCAAGCATAAGTACAATAAACTGACGCCCACTCACCAAGTCTGGTAAAACTCTAATTGGAATTATATAACCTATACCACTTAAATATTAAAGACAGCATATGTAAACATTAGAATATTAATTCCACTTTACATTTCTCGCCCTTTTACATGGCTACCCAGGATATGTGAACCAAACAGCTGCATAACCACAGCACAGACTGCTAACTTATCTTTAAAAAGAGTAACTGCTAGAGCAACTGGCAGAATAACACTATTTACAAGACAACAGCTGAACAGCTGTTATAAGGATGCGTAAGGATAAATACAGCCCACAGGTTAGCACTTAGAATACAGAGAGCAGTGTGAAACATTTAGACAGACAGTACAGAGACCCACATACACCACACTTTATCCCCTTAGTCACATGAAACATCCATTTCTAATCCTAGCTGAGTAAAGCTTTATGGCTTTAGCAGTAGGTATTGTAAGCTGAAGTAGTAGTATTAGTGCCACAGTCTCTTTTGCTACCTGTAGCACATGAGGCAGAGCAGGAGATTTCCCCCTCCACCCCCCTTCAGAAATCCCTTAGAAAAATACTTACTTGGCAGTGACATACTGCTCTACAAGGTTCATTTTACAATGCTGAAATAGTTTCTTTAGCACTGTTGGTCCCTCTCTAAAAATTATTCAACATGCTTTCATTAACTTCAAACAACAGCTGTATTGGTAACTTGCAATAAACAAAAGGCAATTTTCTCCCCATCAAAATCCTGTTTTCCTGAAAGAGGAGACAAATATAAGTCAAACCAGCAACTCCCTTCCCTCAAAAGTGTAAGGGAACAAGCAAGTTAATATTGCACAATTTCCAGAAGTTACATTAATCCTACTGAAGTTAAAAGTCAATTGCATTATGTCTATGTAAAATTCAGTAGAATGTAATAATACATGGTAATGTAAAACTCTCTGATAAACATTTTGTTATCTGGCTACAACAGAATGCTGTAAACACTCAAGAAAACCCTTAAACTATCCCCCCCCTCGTATCATATACTAACTACTGGTTCTCTGCCATAATCATTCTCCTTTCCGCTCTCATTTCATTTCATGTCCTTTGCCCTGCTCAGGGCCACATATACTGAAGAAAATTTACTTAGGATAACTCTTCTATTCTCCACACCGTCAGCTGAGCTACAAAGAGTAAAGAAAACACGTACAATATAGACAGACAATACTTAATAAATTTTACAAGTACTGTAATATTTCACTACTTAATACTCACGTGTTTTTCCTTCATTGCTCTCTTGAAAGTTTAAGTTAAACAATACAGATCAATAAGACCTAATCCATTGCCCTCCCTGCGAGGAAGGTATGTAAGCAAAAATACCAAGGCACCTGAAACAACTGATGCCTTACCTTATCCTTTCAGCAAACAAAGAAAGCAAGCTGTGAGTTAGCAGAACTTATAGCTTAAATACTTGAAACCATAAGTGATCACACAGCTTCTAGCTTGTTCTAGGACTACCTCACAGGTACAGTTTTAAATGACCACACTAGTGGCCAATTCGAACACAGTTTACCCTATCAGCATAATTAATGACATTCTTAATATAAAATTAAGCTTTAGGGAAGTCCACTTTAATCACTCCTACATAACTGGTCAACTGCAGCATTCACCACGGACCCAAAGCCAGGAAGCTGCCTCTGTTTCAGCCCTGAGCAGAGGGGCACAAAGTCAGCCTCACACCACTCGCACAACTCAGCCAGGGCACAAAGAGAGGCTGCCACGCTGCTCACTGACTTGCTGAGACGAGAAACGCACTGGCCAGACAAGGGAACGGAAGATAACAACAAATAGGACGGTTCTTGTTCGACGCGCAGAACTGTCAGGCCTCAACATTGAGTTAACTCTTCTCTCCCTTGAGACGAGGCTGGGACTTGGCTCCCGCCTGCCACTTTCTCAAGGGCAGGTGCCGCCTCCACGCCCGGGGCCGAAGGGTGGCAGCTGCCGCCCGGCCGGAGGAGCCCCGGGCGGAGGACAGCGGCCCCAGGCGACCTGTAGCGCCCGGGTCACTCGAGGACACGCGCAGATATCGGTTACGCAAACCACAGAGCGGTTTTCGCCGAGCCCCGCCCGCGGGCCCCGGGGCGGCCACAGAGCCGCTTGGCGCCCCGCGCTCGGTGTCTCTCCGCCTCGGCCGGCCCGCGGGGCCACGGCAGGTGAGCGACCCCGCTACCGGGCGCCGCCGAGGGAAGGGGCGGCCGCCGCGCAAGTTCACCGGGCCGCCGGACGAGCGGTGCCGGGCACCCCGCGGGACGGCAGCGCCCTCCCGCTCCGCTTGGGGAGGGGCAACCCCGGGAAAAGCGGAGACGGCGAGAGCTGCCCTCGGAAAGCCCCGCTCCGTGCAGCTCCCCTCTCCTTCCACCCATCTCTTCCTCGCACGCCCGGGCCCCGGGACACCTGTCAGCGGCAGCCGCCCCTCCCTTACCTGCTGCTACTGCCACGGCCGCCGCCCCCGGCCTCGGCCCGCCCGCGCAGCAGCGCTCCGTCCGCGGGCTCGGTCCGCGCGGTAGCCGGCGGCGCAGCGCGAGGCACCGGCTCCAACCGGCGCGTCTGAGGCGGGGCCCGCCCGCCGCCGGTGTCACGTTACCGCCCGCGC
>VXBT01000191.1:203078-321765 GCA_013400235.1 Oriolus oriolus | reverse complement strand
GGCCGGCGGCGCCGCTGACGGGCCGGGGGCGGGGGAGCTGCCACGGACAAAAGCGCCGCGCCCGGCCGTAGCCCGCCCCGGCCGCTCACCTGCGGAGCCGCCTGACCGCCCCCGCTGGCAGGGCGGGCAGCTCCCGGCACCGCAGCCGTGCCGGTCCGCCTCAGAGCCCCTCGGTGCGGCGTCGCGGCCGTGCCGGCCTGTAGGCAACAGCCCCCGCCCTCTCCGTGCCCGTTTTTAAATAACCCGAGCCGTTGGAGGAAGTGAGAAAGCCATTATCGCTGGCAGTTAGAAAATAAAAATAGAGAAGATGACACTTGCGAAGGGCAATTTAACTCCACCAGAGGCTTCGGCTGGGACGGAGTGCGGGTCCCGGAGTGGCCCGGACGCCCGCTGGGAGCGAGCGGAAGGAGCGGGGCTGGGGATGCTGGGGAGCGGTACCGCGCGGGTGCATTCGGGATGAGCTCCCGCCCCGCTGCGCCCCAGCCGCGGCACAGCCGCTGTGAATGTCCTGCAGCAACGGGGGTCTCCTTCCGGGGCCAGGGACACCCAACGCCCACCACCCTTTCTGACAGGAACTGGCAAAATTCTGTGCGGCAAGGCTCTTCTATGGCTGTTCAATTCCACTGAAAACCTAATACCGATATAATAAAGTTCACAAATAAGAACAGTATTTTAAAAAACTCGATTATTGATTCATCTGACTTTCCTACTTCACCTCCTCTTTCTCCAGCGGACAGTGCAACTCCTTCCTCCAGATGTCCGAAGAGGCCGGTTCTGCTGGGTAAAGGCTTGAAAGCCTGAAGGAAAATTTTGATTCCTACCTAGATTTCTGCAAAGAACTGGGACAACTGGGCTCTTGTCGTGCAAACAGCTCAATCTATTCAAGTAATTGTCCTGACATATTTTCATTATTAGTAACTCTATCGCAAGGACCCAGTGTAAACCCTATGTACAGTAAAATTGCACTCCTTACACTCGCTCTGCTATAGTAATGTTTATTCTTTGTCCAGTCATTAATTTCGTGAAAAATATTTTCAAAATATTGCTTTTCCTCCATAAAACACAAAAATCCTTTTCTTCACAGCTGTACAAAACCACCTTCATTTTAAACAGCACAGACACTAAATTTTGCAAAAGTTAACAATTTTCAAATCGTAGTCACAATTTTCAAATGTGTATTCAGTACACATTTAGCTAATAGTATTAGTTTCAATTTAAGAGACATTAAAATATATCATATTTTTGAGGAAGCACAAGAATTGCACTGGAGCCAAAAGTGAAAGCAATTAAAACAAAAGGAAACATCACTTTTTAATCCAAACATGTAGAAATACCAATGCAAATGTGTGTTGAAAAAAAAAAAAAAAAGAGAGACCGTTTGTTTTTCTAGTTTGCAGTCACAGTGGTAGCCCAGCAGAGAATGTATTTGTTTTAGGCTGATAGCATCTACTTAGGGTGATGTACGTGGATAGTAATCTAACCTCAGAGAAGCAGCTATTGCCACTACAAAGATGTCAACATCGTGGCATTGTCTGCAGTTTCTGCTCCAAGAGTCGTTGATGAGGTCTGGTAAACAGCAGAGAGCAGGCCAGCCTCTTCCCAGGAGACGAATTCCCTTGTCTCATGACCTGCTGCCTCCTTAGCTGGCTGTATCATCAAGACAAATTTTCTGCTGTATTAGGGTTTCCCTGAGGAATTATTTAATCCATTTTACTGGGACTATTTCCCCCATCCGTGAGCAAAATAAATAAAAGTATATCTCATTTTATAATATTGCTTTCTACTTACTCTTTACTAACTAAAAATGAAAAGTCTGTCTCCAGGACCTGACAAATTTTCTTTTTGTCAGCAATATGATAGAAAGACAAATTAATGTTTGACTAAATTATAAAACCAAGAACTATTTGTGCTAAAAATCAAAGTATTGAATTAAGTCAGAACACGGAGCTTGATGTTCATACGGTTCATAATTGCTTGAGCAGAAGATTGCAACACAGTTATCTAGGTTTAGTTCTTTACTCTGATACTGAGTAGCTCCGGGGGAAAAACAAGGAGAGGACTCAGCCCAGCAGTCACACCGCACCAATCTCCGAGCAATGGTGTCTGAGCAAAGGAAATATTTTGTTAAGCTCTAACTCAAAACCAACACTGATTTAGCAGTGCAGCTCCTGACTGCATACTTAGCAGATCAAGTTCATCTTTAAGGTTAGCTTAGTGACAATTATTTCAGGATTAATTTCTTCCAGTCTTTTTCAAGCAACATTATCTGGAAAATGTTCTTCAAGCTCCAACACCCTTTCTATTTGTTTGTGACAGCCATTTATAAGATACTGAAAAACAACAGCTTGACAATACTGTGAAAGTTGAGCTTCCTTTCACACATCATGCCATCCTCTGATCCTTTTTAACTTGGTATTCAGATGTCACAAACACAACTTTGAATATATACATAAAAAATAATGATTTCAAATGTTACACTCAGTGTGACTATTTGGTATCCAGAGCATCTCCTTCAACCCCCTCACTTGTACAGTTTTGGGAAATCTCATGTAGTAAGAAAGGGAAAGCTATATAGCAAAGTGCTGTATATTTAAAAGGGTAATACAGTCAAAATTTCCCTCTGAAATATTTTCTATTGAAAATTCTTTTTAATATTACAGAGATGATATTGAACAGTGCTTGGAGTTGCAGGAGCAGCAGCATCTTGATCAGCAATCATGCTGGCAGCAGTATCTGAAGCTGAGCCAGTTCTGTAAATAAAGCACCCTATGACAACTTGCCTTGTGATCACCAAGTGCATTTCTGACTATCTGATTCTCAGGATCCTGTCTTTTGATACGAAAGGCTACATTTTCATAGTTAGGTGAAGCCTGAACAAGCAGATCACAACTCTTGAACTCCTAAAACTCCATACTACCACTTATTCTCCTAAAGAGAATAAAAACCATGTAAGCTTCATAGTTATTCATATAATTTAATTTCATTCCCTGGTACATCGTGGTTATTATCTCACTTGCTCTTTCTGGCATTTGCTAAAGCTTCTTTGTGTTCTACTGAGAATTTATAAACCACATGTTCCATACGCTCCAGATCATTGATTTCCTGATGCATTAACGTGGCTCGAAGTGACCAACAAAGGCTGCCTGCAGGGGCGGGTATTTTAGAACAACACTCCCCTCTGCCGGATTTGTGGGCAGTCACAGCTCTGCCGTCATGGAGGGACCTGCACACATCCTCTGCCTCTCGCTCCGACAAGACTCCTGCTCCTCCCAGACTGCGCGCGACAGTACGAAACTAACAAGGCTCATACTAATTCATCAGATGAACAGGATAATCATAAAAGTTTAATCCAGTATCTACTGGACAGAAATATCAATATACTTCCTTCTCAAGACAGCAGTATCTCAGAGCCGTAGATAATGTGAAAATTGGGAGTCCCAGGGTCTGACATTTCGTATTCACTTCAAAACCCTGACAGCTTTATGTCAGATGAAGTTAGAACAATATTTCAAAACATCTTTTACCCAGATCAGCAGTCATTACTTTCTTTACAGAGTGTAAATATATAGGGCCCACAGAAAAAAAAAGAGAACAGGTTTTTTTAAGAAGAATTGCCTGCACCTCTTATGACTCTAATGAAATTTAAGATGGTGCTACAGTGAATTTTAACTGAGTGCTACACTTCCTACCTAGCCATCTGTTCCAAACTGCTAGCAATAACCAGAGCACGACATTTTACAGGGGGGTTGATGGTAACTACTATATTCAGATACAGCTTTCTTGCCTTCACGTCATTCAGTGGTTGGAATATTGCCCTCAGCTGAGGGTGAGTGTTAAGAGAAAGGGAAGAGAGAACTGCAGAGATACGTGAGTAAGACTGTGCTTAATTCTTGCCCTTCATGAGGACAGGAACTGGTCCCAGTGCAGTACTACATGTGCTCCTAACTCATTTGCAAGAACACTACAGAAAAACATAATTACGCATTTTGCTGAACAAAGATTCTGTTCACATACTCTGCTGAATGAAGGCTTTTGGTGGACTTCAAAACACAGGAGGAAGATGAATATGCTGAAGATAGAAGAAGGGTACTAGAAAATCCAGATATAATTCGAAAACAATATTCACCATCAGTGAAATTTACTTTGAAAAGGCAGACAGAGAGACAGAGACTTCTTCTGTTCCATAGAAGAAATGTCAAAAGATTGGATCAAGGTGGTACTCAATGCTGAAAGGCAGACCAGGTAAGAGCGCTGAAAGCCATACTGAGGTTAATTGGAATAAGCCTCCATATAAAACAGGAAACAGCTAGGTGGTTCTTGGTCTGTGTTCAAAACAAAGCCTGTGCTAAGTACACAGAAGGTCTAGTTAGACAATACCATGTGAGAAATATTTCACCTGAAAAAAAGTGTTTTCAAAGAGTTTGGAGATACTTAGCAGATCTAAGAATAAAGAAACCAGAATGTCAGAATTAAGGAAGCATCCTGAGCAACTACAACAGGGAAAGGAAACAAAAAAGCAAACCCAACAGCATAAGGTGGCATTAGCAATGCTTTCCTAAGAAGGATGTTTTCCAGTCATTGCCTTGTTTTTTAACGCTGAAGAATGGGATTCTCTGTGTCATGTCAATGGTATTGCATTCTTGCCTCCTGGTGATCCTTGCATCTTGTAGATTAGTTGTAAAGTCTCTGTCTGAGACTTTCCAAGGAACTTCTAAGGTAGACTCCAAGTAGACGGCATAAGATGAGTATTTGTCTTCCAAGACCTTTCAACACAAAATAAATGTGTGTTGGCTCTAGCAGCCCTACAGGCATTATGAGCTCACATTTGACACTTAATACTGTGTTACTAATAATTGCTGTGTGTCTGCTAGAATGCTACTAACAAATAATAATAAAAAAATTAGTGCTTTGGGATTTAAATACCATTCACTCCTATTGTGTACAAACGCCTTGACTCCACTGTACAATTATAGTATTGCAAGTACAAGTCATAAAAAAGCAATTAAGAATATAGTACTTGAAACAGTACATCACATAATTTTCTGCAGAAAGCACAGGAAATACACTTCAGTGTATTCTTATGAAGATCCTGGTTTCTCTCAACAGTCTTAGGCCTCTTTCACTTATGCTATCTTATTTTTTACACTTCACTCACCTTGCACAGGGGTAAAAGAATTATACACCTAGTAAATATTTCATTAATGCCAGCTTCTGTTTGCTCAGCACTCTTGCAAAGTCTTGAATTTCTTGAATTCAGCACTTGTCTGGGGACAACTTTATGCTTGCTAGAAATCAGAAGTCCTCCAGTAGGGAATTCTTTACTGTGTTGTTTTATGTCACCACTGTTCCTTTACTTGTTAGGCCTCAGACACGCAGCCATGATTTCAACTGGGACAGCCCAAGAGGATCACTCCCTTCATATTTTCTCCTGTTGCTGATTATAGTCCCCAGTTAATTTTTCACCAGAAGTTGCTGCTCCTCAGAACTGCAGCCTGGTTTATGTTGCTCCCCACTTTGGGGCTACCCAAACTAACTGGATCAGTTAAACACTTTTGGTTACAGGGCTTGTCTCTGCATTATTTTGAAACACCCACTTTGGGATCAACCAGCATAAGCTCTTTCCCATTTAACTTGCTCTTACAAAAAAACAGTGTCTGCTCTGCACCTTGCAAACTCGGATCCTCAGGGAAGCTGTTAGATCGAAAGATCAAAATTATTTGTCTTTCATCACACATTCAGTCTGGATCTTTTCCTCATTCCCTTCAGTCTTCTTTCTGAATGTATAATTTGAGGTCGGTCAGTGATTGATCTGAACAAATTATTCCCAATATCCCTCCAGAAGTGTACACATCAGCTCTTTACTATTTGTAGCCCCCGCCAGAAAAAAATTCACAGAATCACTTTCTGCTAACATGAGGAACACATAAGAAAAAAAATGTCTCTGCTACATCCCAACAGAAACTTGCTTTCTGTTTTCTAGAGAACATGGAAAAAAATAAGACAAGAAGGTCTGTTATACCAAAGTATCTTTACCTCAATTAAAATACAGAGAAGGTACCTTTGGAATCTGTCAGAAAATACTTCCATTGTCATTCCCTCTTTCATTATTACTAATGCCATGATTCTACAAGAGAAAAAAGCTAATTTTGTCCACAAACCCTCACAAGAAAAAAATATTTAATTTTATAAAGAAGTCAAAGATACATAGACACAATTTAAGATCAGCATTGGTGGTACGAAAAATATCCAAATATTATTTTAATATCAATTTGTTTATGGATACTGCTAAGAAATGCTAGAGCTTTCCAACACCTGCTTCACTCTGCAGTTGCATTCAGTTTTCTTTCTCATGGTGTCATTAAAAATGTATGAGGTCATTTAAAACTGGAGTCCTCTCAACACCTTCTAAGATTAGATCATTAGAGGGAATAAAGCAAGTATAATCTCAATTCCAGGATCACATTAATTGGCCATGATGCCTTTTTTTAAACAGTGCCACGCTTATACAGTAACTACTATCTGATAAGCAAATTGTAACAGTGCAGCCTACCAGGAAAGAAAAGAAAAACTCATTATTTTTGAATGAGAATCAAAATAAATGCTTACAGCACAGCCTGTTATGGGGAGTTCCTTGGCACGTATTTGGAATGTTTGATCACAAAACAATGTAGTCAGACACGAGTCATACAGCTCACCCCAAATGACTGAAAAGTCCTGTGCATTTGCTTAATACTCCATACTCTGAGTAATATAGGAAATTCTCACCAAAGTATTTCCAACTTCCTAGACTTCC
The DNA here is from genome assembly GCA_013400235.1 of Oriolus oriolus. NCBI lineage: Eukaryota > Metazoa > Chordata > Aves > Passeriformes > Corvidae > Oriolus > Oriolus oriolus. The sequence goes on along the minus strand of VXBT01000191.1, from coordinate 314,972 downwards.
CTTATGCAATCCAGTGTTAGTCACACAGTGTGGGATCAGAGAGTCACATCCCTTTCCCCAGTCCAGATGCTGGCAGGGCTCAGCCCTTAGGAATAAAGCTGGGCTTGTGAGATATTTGGGCTGTACTTCTTCACATGTATTATCATGCATTCTTTTAAAGATGGCGCACTAATTCCTCAGAACACTTCTTCAATAAAGATTTGTGAAAGACAAGATTCAGACTCTTTCCTGAGCAGGGCTTACAGCCACATCATGGCAGACTGTGATGTGGCAGCATGGCCATGGGCTGGGGGTAAGGATGGTCCCTCCCACCTGAGACACTCCAAATCTTCCATGGCTGAGAGGTGTGTGGGTGTCCTGCCTAACCTATTGCACAGGCATGAGAACAGGACACCGAACTGCTGCAGACACCAGCATGTCTTTCTGTGCTTCTGTTTGAAAAGCAGGAATTGAAAAGCAGAGCTGTGCAGTTCTGAGGGAGAAAGGAATAGGGGAAGATACCAGGAATGGGAATTGTGAGCAAAGAGATTCTCTCATCTGCTGTCCAGTAGATTTTGTCATGAGAAAAATAGGCTTTTGTCCATTTCTTGTTAGTAAACAAGGCTGTGACAAAGACTTGCATGTCCCATCAGTAATTAAATGTCTTTTCTTGTTGACAAAAAAAAAATATAAATCTTTAGGGCCTTAAATTCATATAAAAAGGAAATTACAACAGATACCTGCCTTTTGGAACTGTCACATATAAGGTTTTATTTTTATGACTTGTGTAATACCACTTTGGAATATATTGGCTATATGTCAAGGAAAAGCTGATTTAAGTTTTATGTTTTTCATCTCTACTTTGATTTGACCGGGATACAGGTTTATTAGAGTCTTATCTAGTGCAGCTAGGGTAGAAAATTCTGATGGACAAAACACAGCTGAAGTCAGCTGATTTTTAATGGACTGTTAATAGTGTGCTTGGGCACCCAAATTCTGCCAAGTAATTTTCTCCTCTTCAGTTGAACTGCCTCACTAATCAGTTTGGAAGTGTAGAAACTCCTGACGGCCTTTCCTATTTTTTTTCAAAAAAAAAAAAAGATGGAGCTGGATTATATGAAAAGAAATTAGACTAAAAATGCACTAATTCTTACTTTTAATGAATGAGAATGTGTTAAGCTGCCATGGTAGACTTTTATCAAAAATTGAGGAGGCATTATCAAGCAGTTACAAAACGAGCGAGATGCTGCTAAACTGAACCTCAGTATGAGATACTTGGGGTGCTTTAAAAAGGTCAGAAAAGTTCAATCTGGGTGATGGCAAAGTTACTTTTAAAATATAGAAGTAGATATTATTTTTATGTATGAAAGATAGACCTAAAAAAGCAAATACCTCACCACACCTAAATTTATTACTTTAGCTGAGCCCTGAGTTTCAGGACTGATTTAATTCTATGAAAACTGTCAAATGCTGCATTCAAAACGTAATGTACTTAATAATTAGGCTAATTGTTCCTGTGTTTCCCTGCTGTGCCAGAACTTGTAAAATTCTTCTAAGTTAGTGATCTTTGAAACAGAAGTTTTGGACCTTCACACTGCTCAAAGTGTAGGAAGGCTGGACTGCTTACTCAATTTCTCTAACACTGATGAGACAGGCCTCCTTCAAGACCTTCTGACTGATATGAAAAGTGAGGATTTCCTGCTTAAAGCAGAAAATACCATTGCATTAAAAAAAAAAAAAAAGTCATTTTGGGGGGAAGACTTTGAAAAATTGCTACTGCGCATAAGTAGCAACTACAATTTTCATAGTCGTTCATTACTACAGCAGACTTTGATTGTTGCAAAAGTTGGACCTCTTATATGTTTTTCATATTACTTCAGTTGAAATTTAGACCAAAACTGTTGCACCAGATGCTACAGAATTGTAACTAAAAGAACGGGCACTACTGTCTTTGCCACGTTAGTTAAGCTGCAGTGGATCCTATTAACTCACATGCTCAAAAGATTCTGTTTCACCAATAGGAGTCACAGTCTTGCAAGAGAGGAAATGTCAGTGCTAGTAGGAGCAGGCAAGATTCAAAACCTCCTGCATTCTTGACTATCTCTGATCTGGTAAACACTGAGCATCACTTAGGGTAAGAACTCAAACAGTGCTTGTTTCATCATGTGAGGATGAATCAGGAGTATCTTACCAACATCCCTGCAGCTATCTGTATCACGGGCCTAGGGGAAAAGGGTGGTGCAGAAGCCTGGGAAATATCACAGTGCATGGATTACTCCATGACATCTGCTTTGTACACGAGTCTGTGAAAAATAGGTGCATCAATGGAACAAAAGGCCAATAGTAGGCTAATGTTTCTTTTTTTCCCCTTTTTGGAGCTCGTCATGACACAGGAGAGTTTGGGATATGCTGCCCTCCAGTGCATGCTTGCAGAGGTCCTCTCTGCCAGAGGACTGCATTTTGAGACAAAAATTCTCAAAAAGCATTACAGAAAAGAGGAATAAAGTGTTAAATTCTGTGTGTCTTATTTAGGATCTAAAATAATTGCTGGGACTTGTTTCTTAATTTTGCTGTTTTCTCCTGGCTTTGTCAGACTATTTCTACATCCAAGCAGAGTGTTCTAGTTTGTTCTGTGAAATCGGTTCTCTTCAATCAGCTCTTACTCTTTAATTTTCTATGAATATACACAATGATTATATACATAACACAATGCATATGGTAATGATATGCAAATAGTGTATCTATCCCATTTTATATCTGCATTCTGCCTACAATCCTTTTCTTTGTGATTCTTACTGACACATCAAAGATCTTTCTAGTATCCACATTAAAAGGAAACAATGAAGACTTGCTATAGAAAGTGTTTTCTCATTGGCTTGTACAGTTGTTTCAAAAATATTTGTCTATATTATTGGACATTTTTGAACAAGAAATGCATTTGACACAATGTCATGCCAGGCCCTTATAACATCTGATTTGTGGGTTCTTTCAGCTTTGCAGAATCACAGTGGGACTTAGCATACAAAATTAATTTTACAGTCTTTCTCTTAAACAATGGTGTCCAGTGATGTAAACAATCTGTACAGTGGTGTTGATATTAAGGCAAACCAGTTTTGTAAAGATTTATAAGAGCAGGAAAAGTAGGCTGCAAAGACATTTAAAATATATATACATATTTCTAACTGAATAATCAAATTTAGTGATGATGAGGAGTTGACTAAAGGGAACTTTTTCATTTACAAATTGAGTAAGTCTCTGTCCTGATTGTTAGGGGGAACCTTTAAACTGCAGATTCTCTGAGTTTATGGAATACTTAAAGAGATCTGGAAAATCTCACTCTTTTCCTGGTAAGTAGTTAACTTAGGCATGAGATAATTGCTTACGATTTTGACACTTTATTCCCTCCAGAAAGGCCAAAGCCAAAAGAAGGCAACCAGTTGGCCCAGTTTACCCCAACAGAACACCAAGTTTTATGACACTTGAGAGATGCTACGTACATGTGTGTGTGTAACTCCATACCAAGATGTAGTCGAGCACGAAGAGATGAAAAAAAAAATCGTAATTCAAGTTCTGACCAAAAAAAACCTCCCAAAAATCCACCACAGCTTGGTATCGGGGAGACATTTCTAAGCCTTGGTTCAGCCCCGTCGCTGCGCCTCACTGCGCGCAGACCTCCCGCCCTCAGCAACTCCTCACCCGCACGGCGAGCCGGGCGGGACGGGCGCTCTCTGGGCCTCGGGACTGGAAGAACAGGAGGGATGGGCGCTCTCCGCCCCTCAGAGCGGGAGGGGCGGGCGGCCTCGGCCCCTCCCCATCGGGAGCGATCGCGGCGGGCGGCGGAGGCGGTGTCGGCGCGGTGAGTGTGGCGGCGCCGGCCGGGGCGGAGGCGCTGCCCTCGGGGCCTCTCTCTGCCGAGCGCCTGCGGCGGAGGCGGCTCCCAGCCCGAGCTCGGGGTGGCCGCGCTTGATGTCCCACAGAGCGGCCGGGCCGGGCCCGGGGAACCCCCGCGCTGACCGCGGGGCCTGTGGGTGAGGGCGGGCGGTGCTGGTGCCCGGCAGGTTCCGGCCTCCCCGACTGCGCTGCACACAGCACAGGGGAGTGCTGCAGGTTGAAGACAAGCGTTGGTGGGAGCGTAAGTGCAACACAGAGTGGCAAAACGGTAGAGCTGCCCTACGAGGGGAAAAAACCAAAGTATGATAAAACCCCACAACCACATCCCTCTCCTTAATCCATATGGTAAAATTTATTTCTCTGCGCACAGTTTACTCCATTCCTTGTAGATTATGGAAGAAGAAATGACAAAATGTTGACTACTATGATAAATCTCATACAGCAGGTTTTAAGTTCAGTGCCCTTGCCCGACTTCCCTGAGTACAGTGATTTTGGCAACAGTTCTCTTGGCTCAATAAGTCATGTATTGCTTATAGATGATAGGAAAAAAAGTTCTGGAGAGGCCTCTGCTGGTAAGATGGCACCTTTTCTTCCTCCAAGGCTTTCATCCTCTAGACAATAAGAGACAGTCATTCAAAGGCTTGACAGCATTTAGCTGAGGTTTTCCAGGTTTGCATATCCAAAAATTATTAAGCACAACACAAATATATCAGGGATTATATTTACGTTATAACATTATCTTGGTGACAGACAGGTTTTCAGTGTTTCTAGTAATGTTTGTCACTGAGACTCCGCAGTGAAATGAGACTATTTGTTACCTGAAAAAATGCAGCCACTTGAAGGGTCTGACCAAAAGTCGTTCAAGCTCTGTGACATGGTTTTTATAGAGATGGAATAACTGAAACTCAAAAATGAAGGAACAGCAGCATTTGGCCTTTTGTTTCAAAGGAGAAAAATCAATTAATTACAAAATTTTAGCTTTCCATAAAATGCCCCAGAGGTTCAGCAGCATCCCAAGGTCAGAATACTGTATGACCAGGAGGCTGGGCAGCTGTGAAGGGAGCAGAAGAGCCTACAACTCAGAGATTGTATCTATGCTGGAACAGTTATAAAGCGTAGCATGAACTAAATGATTTTAGTACATAGATGTATTAATATATTTCCCATGGCAAAGTCCAACTGAATCTTCCAGTCTAGTTTAAGTCATCAAACCTGAGTTTCAACCCGATTAGCAAACAGAATGTGTCTTCCTACCAGCCCCACTAAAAAACATTTACTGCACTGACCTTTCTGGTAGCCTTGCTTGCTTCTCGCTCCCCTGAAAATATAGAAAGCTGCAGGAGTAATCATTTGTTATCCCTTTTCCTCTAACATGTTAATTTTCCTGTTTTCTCTACGGATATGCAAGCCTGAATTCCAGCAGGACTGACTACATGAATGCTTCAGAGCACTGAAAATTAAATGGGATGAAAAGAATTCCTAATTTAATTTCTGAGTTTAGCAGATATGACTCTTGGCCAAAAAGCTGATGTCTGGCTCCAAGATTGAAAAAAAAAACCATTAATAAGACTAAGAAAGAAATTAATATTACCTTTTAGTTCCCCCACAAAGATCAGTGCATTTTCTGTGTTTGAAGAACCTTACAAATTTTGAAGAGAGTTGAAAAGGGCTTTGCAGTACTTCTGTAGCTGCCTAGCATTTTGTAACTTCCCTGATCTGGAAGAAACTTTGTATCCCGATGATAAAAACTTAGCTTAAGACATTATAAACCATCTCACTGATGTGCCTTACACATACTTGGTTGTGCTAAAACACATACAGGGGTAATCACTGAGAGTGCATTCATCCTAAAAGTAACAGGAAATAATTCTCTTGAGCCTGTGGTATGTCTTAACATGTCATATACAATTATTTTGGGAATGTGTGTGTTTGGAAAAAAAGAGTAGGCCTTGCTGCTTTTTGGTTTTTTTTTTGAGATCAGTGTGTGGTAGAGTATCTGGTTATATTAAGGAGGCCTTTCCCTTTACATCCTAGAGTAGCTTAAGTGAAGATACTCAGTAACAGATGAGGGAAGAGGTATTTTTAGAAACAAAAATAAGTCATAAAAGCATTTTATAGGAGGCTTTTTCATTTCATGGCCAGTAATCTTGTCTCTTGAGTCTGAACAAATGCTGTTCAGTTTTTGCTGGAAAAGTGTCACAAAGATAGAAACAGTGGGAGAACTGTTACATGCCAGTGCCCTTTCTCACTGAGGCTGTTCAGCAAAGTCGTTTCCATTATGTTCCTCATAAAGTTTTCACAGTTTCTACATTTCTCTGGTATTAAAGGTGTATAAATTTTTTTCTTCAGGTATTTTAGGTATTTGCAGAGACTGACCGCGCTGCAGTTATACAGGTCTGCTGCTGCTCATGCTGTGTGCTGGTTTTGTGTGATTGCCTTGTGTCGAATAACGCTTCTGTTTTTCAGAGCACTGTGGCACTAATGCTGGAAATATTTACAGCTGTCAGTAATTTTTCTTACAAAACTTGCAAGTTAGTTTTGCATGTAAGGCTTGCAAGTTTTTTGTTTAATTTTTCTATTTCTCAATACGAAATGAAACAGGCAAAGATATGCGTGTTTGTCTGTCTGTGCTAGCTAACTACTGCAAGTGTTCGCAGCGGGTTGCAAGAGTAATGCTGGCTTTGGTCTGACCGTGGGGAATAGCACCATTGTCATGGTCATGGTCATGTTTTAAGATAGTATCAGTATGTTACACAAGTAGTTTTTGTAGGCTTAAACGAGGAGAGAAATAGAGACCTTCATAATCTTTTTGATTTTGAGTAGTTATTCTCAAAGATAACCTTGAATATGCTAAGTGGTATTATTAGAAGTCACTTAAAATGGATTTTCAGGTCTTTTTAAAACACACGTGTTTCTTCTGTGTCTTTCAAAGTATCTGCTGACTAGTGTCAAAGATTTAATTGCTATTTACTTTTGTTAGTCCTCAGACTAGCAGAGTTTCTTCTTGTAAATGACCATCAACTGTTTACTTGCAGATTGCTAAATGCAATGGGATTATGGGGGTATTTTTGAAGGTCTAATTGAGTTAGCCACAACTCAGTACTGTGAGAAACCCTAATTTCAGAAGTGAGACTGAGTTTGTAGCACTGGAATAAGAGAAAGGCAAACTCAGTATACTTTTAAAACTTATTCAATGAGGCGTCTTTGATTGGCTTTTTCTATTAGTTAATAAGGACACTTTCTTGCTGGACTAAAAGCATTCTTAATGAAAACATCATATTTTGCTGTGGTATCAATTTAACGTTTTGCTTTCTGTTTGTGAGGCTCACATGGTATTATTTTAAGAGGCAATGGCATTCCTTTGTTTCTAATACAAATAGTATATATATGTACATACGGGTTTTTTTTGTTCTCTTCCCCTTCTCAGGTAGCAAAGTCAGGGAGGGAACAGGAGTTATATACTGTTTAATGAGTAAACTATGCAAAACAAAGTTAATAATTATACTGCTATGGCTACTGTGTTTCTGACATAGACTTGTGGGTTACATATTTCTAACACATTTCAGTCATTGTGGCAATGTCATCTAATATTTATATTTTGAAATATCTTCTGCAAATAGTTGCCTGAAGTACCAGACCTTATTTCTTTTTTTATCATTATTAATTAACAGGATACATTTTCTCCAGTTGGTGAATGATCTGTTACTCTACAAAGAGTGTATTTTCTAGCTGTTTCAGCCATGGGAGATATTTAGTGTTTGCCAAGTCACTGTGACAAAACTTAGCGTAGTTACCTAATGTGCATAGGCCTCCCTCTCCAGTGTGACTGGTGATCTTAATTATCCTGATTTCAGCATACCTGATTTGAAACACTTGGAAATGGAGACCATTTTTAAAGATGTGTAACTTTAAAAAAATTCATCTCTTTTTCTATTCGGTCTATATTGTCGAGTTTAATAGCAATTTTTATTACACAAACACATTTTCACTAGAATTCTAACAGAGACTTCGAAGCTTGAATTGCATTTAGTCTTAGTTGTTATTCAAAGAAAAGAAGGTCAATATTCTCAAATAAAGGAAGCCTTCCTTTGAGATGACATTCAGAAACATCTTGCAGCCCTGTCAGTTAGAGAGTTTCATCCTCTATGCTTACGACTGTGCTAAGGTAATAATTTACTAGCACTTACTTAATTGAAACAAAATCACTGGAGGGAAGAGGAGAGGATCTTATCTTAAAATTGCTTAGTGATGTGTAGGAACTCATTCCTAGAATCTGTGAGGTTTTTCAGGTCACTTATTTATTATGCAGGCATGTTTCTTGCTTCACGAAACTTCTGTTGCCGTGGCATTAGAACATGCCAGCTAAGAACAGATTTGCTTTCCAGATCCATCAAACGTTCAGCCTCTGCAGTAAGTATTCCTTCAGCTTCATAGTGAAAACTATTTCATGCGATATTTTAGAGATGCACTAATTTTGCAATGTTGCAAATATATATGCATTAGCTGTGTTTTCTTTATTTCTTGATACTGATAAAAACATTTACTATTAAGAACAAAATTAGGTATTTGAATCAGTCAAATATTAACCACACTAGCGTAACAGAATTTGGTGATTATTGCTTTGTGTATCCTTTTCAGTCTTTAAAGTCCCATCTAGCACATATCACACCAGAAAGATTGCCTAGCTTTTAGAGAGAAGTGTGAGATACAGGAGGCAGGTTCAATCTCAGCTTTATCACAGGCTTTCGGTAAGACAATTTATTTCTTTTTGTCTCAGTTTTCCTTTAATTATGAGAGTAATGTTGCTCCTTGATGCTGCAATAACAAGGGGTCTATAAGTACCTCAAACTTAATTTTATATAGAATCTTCTCAATTTCCCAGCTTAACTGCTTATAAGATTGTGTAACTTCATTTTAAGTCTTCCAGTTTGGTGAGAAAAAACAGCTTTGAAACATGGCAGGCAGTTGGAGGTGACACTCTGCATTCCATATAGAACACTGGAATGTAAATTGTGTTCCCAGTTCATCTAGTGAGCAAATTGGGTCAACTAAGGCACATGTCAGATCATTCAAAACAGATGCTCGAATCATTATACTGGACAGTTGTAACATATTTTGCCCATATGAAAAGTTTCTTTTAGGGTGCAAAACACTTTGCAGGTCAGCTTTTGCCTGAGGGAGTTTTTCATATGCTGTATGTATTTCCATTCTATTTAATTGAGTTGGATATTCACATTAAATGTCCTCAAATTTGTTGTTTTGATTTTTAAAAAATTTTTATTTCTCCTAAGATCTTGGCTTAAATTGTAGCTTTTGACATTGAATTCTGCAATTTATTTGTGTACCATGTAAGAGTGTTTGCTTCCAACATTATTAAACTTACAGCCCTTCAATTTCATTACAAGTTTCTCCGTATTAAGCAAAAAACTACATACAAGCAGCACCTGGCTTTCTATCAGGTGCTTCCCTTGTTAGAAAGTGTTAGGGAAAGTAGGAGGTCATTTAGAGCTTGATGAAGACCTACCTCTCCTACTTAGCACCCGTCTTTGGAAATCCTAGCCCTGCGCCTAGAAATGGCTTGGAGATTATCAGGTGATGACACAACTGGGCTGAAAGGAAAAAGACTCTTAAGATTTGTCATGACCTTCTGGGAAAAAGAATGCCAATGAAGGTTTCATTTTAAAATCTCAGTTAATTAGTTGGCTTTCCCAAAGTAGTAAGGTTGACCTGAACCCCACTGTAATCTGAATCTGTGAAAACCTGAGAACTAATGCAGGTCCTGCTATTCTGTTTTAAAACTAGTTCCAAGGCACAAGAAAGAAAGGAAGAAAGAAATAGAAAGACTTGAACTGTTAAATATTTAAACTTTTATAGTATGGAACAGTAAGGTGAAGGCTTATTTTACTGTCAATACATTTTTAGCTAGGGAAGGTTACTCTTTGGAGTTAAAATTTACATTATAGTTAATTATAAAAGTCCTGCAGTTGACAAGCTTTTAGCAAATTGAGACAATTTAAAAAGAGGTAGTCCATGGAACAAATTTACTCAAAGCAACATACAGAATTCTCATTGTTGATTAGCAAGATTAAAGGTGAGTCTTAGTCCTCCCACTACAAGAAGTAGTCTAGCATGTAAAAGAAGGTATGTGTGTGTGTGTGTGTGTGTCTTAGTGTAAGTAGTACCTGTGTTGTTCGTATTTTTAAAGTACAGCCAAACATTAATCATATTTACCAAAACATCCACTGTAAAATTGGATTACTCTTCTAAGCGATATGTGTGTTTTTAAATAAATGCAATACAGATTACCTAGTCAGGACTTTCCCTTAACTCCCTCTTGCTCTATGTTAAGAAAACTGACTTGACCTGTCTAGTTATCTTAAAGGTTTTCTTCCTGAGGACAAATAAGATGTGTCCTGTGTTTGATTCCTCTGGTGTTCATGTCACACAGACAAGGTCAGAATCAGATCTGCTGAGAAGACATAGGAGCAGAGAAGTATCTGTATAATTTTATAGCTTCCCATTCTTCATGTCACAACGTGTGTGATGGCTTCATTACTGTAAGCGGGTTGAGTGCAAACATGGGCCTGCTGCATACTGTGTCTAATAGGAGTCATTTCCATGGATTCAAAGTTGAAACTTGAGTGTAATGGTAATGCAGATATTTTCCTAGAGTGGGGTAGCCAGAATATGGTTTTTGAATCTTTCTGGTAATAATACCACAGCTGGCAGTGGTAAAAGTAACTAAAAATCAGTAGCTTGCCTCAAAGAAACAGGAGTGTCTAGGGTGCTGAAGGACTATGTAATTTCTATGTTTTTTTTTTTTTCTGGTATCCAGCTAGTTTGCAAAGATAGATATGAACTTGCACCTTTTTTGTTTGCACATAGAAATAAATTTGGTTTTCTTTTTCCTAACTTCCTTTCCATTTTTAGCTTAAAAATATCACAACTATCAGTAGGTTTTCTCTGCCTCTATATAGAATAGTCATTACAAACCTATTTTACAGAAGTTTTCCAATACCTTAATTTAAGGTCTGAATACACAGCAAAAACATGTTCTGATGTGGTTTTGCTGTGCTCTAAGGTAGATACTTTAAAGTTTTAAAAATCTGAATGAAAATAGGAGATGTCTTTGCTATTTTCCTCTCACGCATCAGTTTAACAAATAAAATTACATTGCAAATGCATACTTTCCAAACTGGATTGAGCAGGAATTGGACTAGAAATAGCGTGGTCTTTAAGCTGTTAGCGTATCATAGAAAAGAAAAAGAAAGTATGTGCACTATTTTTTTCTTTTAAGGTCATCTTTTGAAGCTATTGAGCTAAATTATGCCCCTCCTCCATCCTTGCTGAAAGTTTAGTGGATTTAGATAATGATGAATGAGAATTTAGGACATTTTTGTGTGTTTTCTTGTTAGTCTGAATTCAAGCTATTATGGAAGCTTTAATGAAAGAACATGTCTATAATTTTGTGTAACTACTGAATTCAGCTGGCAATGGTATATTTGAGAAAGCATGAATGAGGGTTTTCATGCAGAATCCAACAATATCTTACTTGGTCTTTCTTAACAAAACCCTTCTGTCTGTATATTTTGATCTTGCAGACAATGCCCTTCAGACACAAAAATTCAAGACGAATTGAAGGCCTTGATAGCAATGTATGGTAAGTAAGAGGAAAATATCTGCAAATTTCAGAAAAATGTCCTTGGCTGATGTATTTTCTTTCCTAAAAGATAATTATTGCCAATAATAAAGTGAGTGGCATTTGCTATTTCTGCTGGAATATATCTGGCACCTGTTTAGATGCAGCAAATGAAATTCAATTTAAGGTATGATTAATTGTTATTTTTGAGCTTTAAATATTAGGCTTGGGCTTCTCTTCATCTATTAAACCACATAAGACAAGTTTAACTCATGGGCATGGTAGTATAGCTGATTTTCAAATTTAAATGTTAATTCTGTTGAGTAATGTATTTCAATTACACCTAATTTATGCTGACCAAACAAGTCAATTTTTTTTAAAGCCATTATACTTGTCTTTATAATTTCGCTCATTATTTTTAATATATCTTTTTCTAGGTATTGGTCTTAAAGCAATATTGCCATTACTGATAAATATGGAATTTTCTTAGTTGGTGAAAACATTATTTTGGGCTTACATTAGTTGTATGTATGTGTTGTATTAATTATGTGTACATATACACAAGGTGTTTTGATTATTCAGCCTCAAGCCAATTTTTAGCAATTTGTATTAATTTTTGACAAGACTATGATGCTATGTGGGGAGGGTTATGATGGGAGGAGGGTTGTTTTGTTTTTTAAATTCTGTTAACATTTTGGTAGGGAGGAAAGAGTAAAATGTAAATCTGACCTGTGAAGGGAGGAGGGAAAAATTGTTCAAGGATCCTGCAGGCTACTAGGAACAGTTAATAAGCAGTCTGAAACAGTCTGTTGCCTAAAATTACTTAAAAAAATTATCGCACTCCAAAGTGACTGGGTAGTTTAAATGGCACCTTCAGTTGACTGAATTTAACATTTAAGACATTTAATGTGCCTGGTATTCCATTTCTGCCCATATCCAGAGTAACTGTGTGTGCATGTACACATCTGAGCACACTTCTGCTGGCTGAAGAGTTATTCTGTGGATGCAGAACATGAACCTTTTCTTGGGTGCCCTCTGACTCCTGTGGTCACTTACCATTATTTCAGCCGTAAGCTCCTTGTGTGAGCACTCTACTTAAACCTGTTCCCACTGCTGTAAATTTGGCAAGCTGAAATACTTTTTTTTGTCTTTTAATGATAATGAATGAAAAGATAATTTTTCTGGTATGTTAACTTTAAGTTGGTTTTCCCTCCAGGGTTGAATTTACAAAAGTGGCAGCAGATCCCTCAGTTGTTAATCTCGGTCAAGGCCTTCCTGATATATCCCCTCCCAGCTATGTTAAAGAAGAGCTGGCAAAGGCAGCAGCGGTTGACAGACTGAACCAATACACCCGAGGCTTTGTAAGTATTATGGAACTCGAGGACCCAAGTTCAGTGGAAAATATGCCACAGGGAAAAAAATTGACTTTCAGTTAGTTTTATCTGTAGATCATAGTGTTGTATCCCAAATTAAGTTGATCTAGTAGCCTTATCTGTTACTACTGAAATTCCTCTGTGTAGGCTTCTTCAAGGCAGAATCCTTCAGCAAGAGCAAAATGGTAGAGCAGGTCTGGAATAGACTGTCTCTGAGGAGCTGATTCCGTTTAAAGAGAGCAGGTTATACATTTACCTCTAGTTTTGGTCAGTGTAAACATGAATCAGACAGTACAATGGGAGAATGAGAAAGAAATACTTGATACCACTTGGGACAGCACCTCTAGGATCAAGAAGAGATTCACCTACAGAACTTAGTAAGTTTCAGTGGAAACTAGGAAGGGATGAAAACAGGAAGTTTTTGCCCCTGGAATATATCCATTAGCCATTCTGTAAGATGGCTTGTAGAGTTTATGTCTTGAGCCAGGTGTGAGTATGTGGCATTTATCATTGTCCAAGGCAGGGTATTCCAGTGGACTACTCCTGTTTTGGTATGACCACTTCCTTGTTTGATTTGGTTTGTCTGTCTTCTGTTTTGTGATAAACTGTATTGCCCAAATGAGAATCATGTCAGGACTGCTACAAGACCCTAAGGACTCTAATATTTTTTTTGCTGACCATGTTGTGCAACAGGGGCAGAAAAGCGTTGTATAGACCAGTAGGCCAGAAACTGTGTTGGTAGTTGTGGCATCACTGTGTGCATATTCCAGTATAACTTTTTGCCTGTTCTCTGAGAGTCTGCATGCATTAGAAGTGACAGGGAGCAGCAGTGGCCAGCACTTCCCTAAAGGACAAGCTCTCACAGTGAGCAGAGTGGAGGTCTGGGCAGCCAGGCCCCAGGGAGCAAGGCATGCCCAGAGATACTGGCTGAGGCAGCCCAGCTCACCTGAGATCAAGCCCGGAAGCCAATCCACAGGTCAGGCCCAGCAATGCTAACCACAGTCAGACATGATCCAGTCATCACCGGGCAGCTCCAGGGTGACACGGCAAGTCTAAGGTCAAGCCACAAAATCAACAGGGACCTTTAGCTACGTACAAAGAGTCTCTGCAAGTATGAGATACATAGATAAAAATATACAAAGACGTAACAAAAAAAGTCTCCCTATGTAGACTTGAAAGAATAAAGCAATTATTTTGTGTCAGATACACACAAATGATATCCTGAATTAAGTGAACTTCTGGCCTAAGCATTAGTATGTTCATCACCCACAATAAGATATCTGAAAACTCTTTACTCACCAAGCAGACAAGGTTTTGGAGGAGCCTTGGCACAGTGGAAAAGGTTACAGATAACATAGGCTGCAGTCTTGTCTGGCTGTTGTACTGTAACAGACTTTACCAGCTACTGAGAAGAACATTAACTCCATCTCAGCTGAAACCAGGTCAAGTCTACCTTCTGACAAATATTTACAGACTGATTCTCTAAAACTATTTGCAAATCAAGCATAAATATAATTTTCCTAACGCATGCAATTATTCAGTATTTATTCCTGTCACTTTGTTCTTTATATCTAAATGGTTTGATAATTCCCATGATAATTATGAATGTTGACAGATATACTGCAGATAGTAATTAAAGAGGAATTTTTAATAATATTCACATCTTCAACCTTTGTTCTTCGTATTTGTGGTAGCACACGTGGGAGGGATGAGAATGAATGATGCCCATCCCTCTGATAATTGAGCCATTGTCTCAGCTAAACTCGGGTCTCCCAATGGCTGTAGGGCGGTAGAGTGGCCTGATGTGGCTTGGGTGCTGCAGCATTCCTGTGTTGCTGACTGGCTCATGGCAAGAAATGGCTGTCATTTGAATCAGCAATGACTTGTAAGCCTTAATTTATAGTAATGTTTTTGTTTACAGATAGGTTCACGATTTAATGCCTTGTGTGTCGAGGTATAATGTTCAATATTTGAGTGGATTTTTGTTACATAGTTGCATTTTCCTAAGGAGCTGTTTTCTATTTCTACGAGGTATCCCAAAAGAAAAAGTTTTTTAAAGTAGAAATCCTGCAGTTTTCCTGAATAAACAGAATTGTGCCTTCTTATTTCCATATTGTATATGATCCTTGTTGCATGTTTGTTTTCTTGTTCTTTGCACATTTTCAGAAGAGTATGTTAACTGCCATGTCCCTGGAGGGGACACAAATGATGAATGGTACTCTGAGATTTGGGATGTGACTATATGAATAAATATTTTGATCACAAGTGCTATTTATCAGCCATATATAAATAAAACAAAAAGATCTCCCTTGCACCAAATACTTTTAATTGAAAGATAAGGAAGGAAACAGAAGGAGCTGAAAGAGAGTCAAAAGGAGGTGAGGGTGAATTGGTGTCAGAGCATTCCCTTCTCTCCTCCTGTTTCTTTCCCTAGCTCTGCTATAGGCTACCTGGACCTACTCCGAGATGTGATAATTTGAAAGAAATTAAAAAGCACCAGATAGAAAAAGAATTTCCTAGTAGATACAAATAAATTGAAAACACTCTTCTTTCCTAGTGTGCACAAAGTTTAAACCCTGATACCTTTTAACAGCCATTAACACTGAGGGCTAGTGTTGTATTTTTGTATTTCAAAATGTAATAGTTTGATACATGTGGAAAAAAGTCCAAACACAGGCTTTATACATTGTCAGGAACACACCAATCACTTACTTACTTTTTTGTTTGTTTTGAACAGGGACATCCGTCACTGGTGAAAGCCTTGTCTCAAGTGTACGAGAAAGTTTATGGAAGAAAGATTGATCCTCTCACAGATATCCTGGTGACTGTGGGAGCTTATGGATCTCTCTTTAGTACAATACAGGCACTAATTGAAGAGGGAGATGAAGTAAGTTTTTATTGGAAGTAGTCACGTATACTCGCAGACATGAGAATCTTTTTCTTATTTGTCCACTTGTAAATATAAGTTAATGTTGGGGCTTCTTTCTGTCCCCATTAGTTTGATTTTTTATAGCTGTACATCTAATTTATGGTTTCAGAAGCTGTGATCAGGAGACTATCCTTTGGATGTCTTCCTATCATTCATCAACTTATACCTTTTTTTCACACTTAAGGTATCTGTGGCAGTTTCTTTATCGCTTTTACTGTTAAGTGACACAATACACACTAATTTCTTATTTGAGAAAATGTGGGCTGTTGTCTGCAACAGACAAGTAAGAGTGGCACAAAGAATTGTTGGTGTTTGGGTAACCATTGTGTATCAGGTTCTGTTTTGGGCCATTGCATGGCAGCAGCGTGGACAGCAGAAAAGCTTGTTAGTTTACTCTACTAGCTGTGATGACTCGGCCTGTCACTATTACTGATGTCCACCTTTTTGACAATGATATTGAAAATAATTTTACAGAAATATTTCTATCCATAGTGGACAAAACCTTTTTGTATTGTCATGTATTTTGCTTTCAGTGTTTTTTTTGTTTCACTTGTATATTGTATTCTCATCTTGCTTTTCTGTTGCTCTGATAGTCACTTCTCTTTGTTTGGAATAGTTCTATTAGCCTTTGCTTTTGGTGGGGTTTTTTGTTCGTTTTGTTCTCCTATTGTTTAGCCTTTATGCAGTTTTTCTTGAATTTGTCCTCTTTCTTTACCTGAGAATTTTTGTCTGATAAAATTTGAGGACTTAAGTGTTCTTCTGAGATTTCTAGATACTTGGAAATCTTGGAATTTCATGTGCAGAATTAGAGCAGCTCTGCTGTGGTTCAGTAATTTGCTATTGCTATTTCCCATCTTTGCATCTTTGCCTTGCACCTTCAAATCTGTGTGTAGGACTCAACCATTCTTATTATTATAACTCAATAGTTGTAATGTGTAACCATAGAAGAACAGCCTGTGTATATTGTCAAAAATGCGTGGTGCTTATCATACTTAGCCTGAGGGCATTATTGTGTTGTACTCTGAAAGAAGGAATATTCTGCAATGTTACAACATTACATCTGGAGTGCCAGAGACATTATCGAGTTATACCACCAAGGTAAATGTAGAAATATGATGGCATCATGCATGGTAAACTCTTTGTTTCTGATACTGATGGTTGTCATTTCAGGTAATAATAATAGAGCCATTTTATGACTGTTACGAGCCAATGGTAAAGATGGCGGGTGCAAAGCCTGTTTTTATCCCACTAAGATGCGTGAGTAACTTTTAAAAAACTACTAATTATATGAAGTTTCTCATCCATATTCAGTACAGTTTGATGAATACCTTCTGTGTGATGCTTTTCTGTATTTTTTTTCATAATACCAAATTACATAAAAATGAGATAGATTGCTATAGTGCAAGTCTGAGACAATGATAATTCAAAACAGATTATTTTATTAGTGTTGGAGAAGGTGCAAAACTGTTTCTTGTTTGCTTTAATTTGTGCATTCTGAAAACTGATTAAAATTGCTTTCTTCAGTTTTCAGTGCAAATTATGGAAGGGAGATCACGTATCAGGGCAATTTCTCTGTCAGTTGGTTTCCAAAAGATTTGGTTTCTGATCCCTTCAGCACTTCCTACAATGACAGAATGCAGTTCCTTTTCCAAAATATGCTTGCTAAATAAGGACTGATCATGCAGTAGACATATTTGCTATACATCACAAGAATCACTGTTTCCTTTATTGTTAAAAAGGCTGTGAGTTGTCAGCTTGGTGCTGCTGGCATTATGCTCACAGCTTGCAAGGACTGATCTGGATGCAGACTGTGCCTTGTGCAACTGGCAGCTTTGCATGGGAAGCGCTCTTTGGGCAGGACTGTTGCAGGAACACCCTGAAATCAGAACCACACAGAGTGACAAAACCTCCAGGGCTGTCGTGGGAGTAGGTGAGACTGTTCCTCTGGATGCCCACCTTCTAGGGATGTTTTGAATGACAGAGCACCTCCAAATATTTTCTGTTTCACACCCTTGTTTTCAGTCTGGCCCTCTCCCAGTCATTGCAGGTGTCAGAAGGGTAGTGTGGCCATGCTCTGTGTTCTTTGTACCAACTGGCCCAAACTTCTTCTCCATTCAGAATACCTCAGGAACACTTGTATTGTGTAGTATATAAACTCCAAAGTCTCAGTAGTGCAGATTTTTAACTCTTTGGCCATTTCCGTTAGTTCAAGGAGGAGGAAAAGACCTTGAATCTCCCGTGGTGATCAGTCTTTCCAGTCAAGCAAGCACACACTTGCTCTACTGTCTGGCAAGGCTGTAAACTCTCCTGACCTTGTGACTGGGCTTTCTGCATTATACACTGTAATAATCAGCATGTGTGCAATAAGATCCTGGAAACCAATTCCTGTAGGGGCTTTAAGGCAGTCAGTGGCCAGGAGAGGACAGCCGCTGTCATAATAGTTTACCTTGCTCTTAGCATCCCTGCCTGTTGCTAGAACTACTTTCTCTCAGGTGAGCAAGACAAATTGGATAGGTTGTCACATATGTTTATGAAAGTGTTTGAGGGTGATAAGTTGAGCAGCTCCCTTTAGGCTGCAACATGTATTAAAGCCATGTATAAATTTACTGTGGTTTTGGGGTTTGTGTTTTCTTTTTTTTAGAAACATGATGGAAACTCTGCATCTAGTGCTGATTGGGTCTTAGATCCTGCTGAACTTGCAAATAAATTTAATTCCAAAACAAAAGCAATTATTCTGAATACTCCACACAACCC
Organism: Oriolus oriolus; assembly: GCA_013400235.1. NCBI lineage: Eukaryota > Metazoa > Chordata > Aves > Passeriformes > Corvidae > Oriolus > Oriolus oriolus. Next base: position 296,407 of record VXBT01000191.1, on the reverse strand, counting down.
TATAGGCAAGGTGAGAGTCCTGCTTTAACACCACTTTAATTTCAAAGAATGCCTTAAATGCTGTGATTAATGTGTTGTCCCTTACTTTTTCTGTATCCCAGGTGTTTACCCGAGAAGAACTCCAAGTAATAGCTGATCTCTGTATTAAACATGACATCCTGTGCATCAGCGATGAGGTGTATGAATGGCTGGTGTATAAAGGGAATAAACACATTAAAATAGGTACTGATTTTTTGTGGCATCTTAGAAGTGATTGTGGAATAATGCTGTGAACTTGCCTCCCAAGGATAATGCTTGCTAGAAGAAACTCAAACTTCAAGCTATGAATATTTTTCAATGTTCAGGTTCTAAGGAGGAGAGCCCCTCCCTTTTCTGAAAAGTATTTAAACCAGTAATTTCCAAATAGAATTTCCAAAGCTCTTAAGTGACTTTGGAGCAGATATCCATAGAAACCAGTGGGACTGATGCTTGTAAGTCAGTTATGATCATATGAATTTGCCATCCTTATTCAGTTACTTTGTAGGCCATGACAAGTATAGCTGCTGGTACTGTATGTGTATTGGACAGTGCTTTGCTGAAGAACTAATAGAAGGGACAGGAATTAGAACTTCCTTCTCAAAGCTTTGTAGAGATAATCAGTGAGGGAAATGGACAATGGGGAACACAATTATTTTTGCTCCACTAATTATAAAAACTAAAAAATAGTATAAAGGTCATTGTGGAGATAGTGCATGAGCACTGTCCCTCTGAAGTGCAGGGACAGGGTTAAATAATGGCCATTGAATTCAGTGAAGTAAGTGACTGCAAGTACAGTATGAAAGCCTGTTAAATCTTCAGGCAGTGTTGCTACTGGGGTAAAGCACCACTGCAAGAACAAACCAGAAAAACAAATAGTGATGCTATGTTCCTGATCCTCTTGTTTTACTTGATCTAAGTTTCACTGAAGTTAGTGTAATCACTCCCACTGTCTCAGAGCAATTTAACTTGGTGCAGGTTACTGAACTCCTTTGCTAGTTCTATAATGCTACAGCTACATATTTCTGTGAAAGTTTCTAGTGTGGTGGCCTTGGTTTGGCTCTGCTGATGTATTTGAAAAGTTGAAAACTTCCTTCTCATGTGTACAGATGTTTTGTTTCTGATGGTAGCATCTTGCATGAACTACCTGTTCTGATGTACTTACTTTTGTATTGAAGGCACATTTCAGTTGTGGGCAATAGAGGCATATAGTTGAGATTAAACAATGAAATCAAGACATAAGCATAAATTAGACATGAAAAGACTTACTTTTTTTCCTGGCTCTGACACTGGTTGAATGCTTTGCTTCTGTGCTTCAATTCCATATTTGTAGAGTGGCAATAAAAGAAATTATCCATTGGTGGGGGCTACATCATTGTAAAAACTGAATCTTATGAATAATAGAAAGAAAATTATATCTAAATGACCTTGCAATACTTGTTAACTCAGCTGCACAGTTGCTGATCATACAGCTGCAGTACATTGATTGTATTGGCTATGCATAGGCTGTGAGTCTGTTTTGAGTGTGACCTAATTCCATGGCTGTTGCAGTTGCCTTGACAGTGATACCTTCTCGAAGACCTTCAGACAGGGAAGAAGGAAAAGGTTTTGGGTACATTAATGTGATGGTAATCTGAGTCACTGCATCCTAACAGCTTACCTAACAGTAACTGGTCATGTGTCCCAGTTGCAAAGTGAAGTCAGATTAAAGATTTCTACATCGGCTTAGCAGGTGTTTCATGGCCTTAGCATTTCATGCAAGGCTGTCTTGAGAATCAAAATCTCTGTGTGTGGTGTAAGGTAATCCCTTTTCCTTTTCAACAGCAGCAGGGCCAAACATGTAGTCAGTTAGACTTCATCTTATGGACAGGTAGCGAATTCTTAAGATTCAGTAACTCCATTGTTATCAGCATCTTAATGCTTCAAACCAAAACATTTCCAATTGGACAAAAGGCATTCTGTAATTTAGCATAAAATGTAAAAATACTGCATAAAGAAAATGCAAATTAAAGCCTATGAAGTTAGTCAACTAGGTTTAGGTACATATTCTCTAACAGATCCCATGATATCATCTTTAGTGTTAAAAGTACTCTAGAACTTTCAGGGTAACACCGTAAACAATAACATTATTTCAGTGAAAGAAACAAGACCTGGTCTTTTTTTACTTAAATTTCTCATATTTCTTGTTATTTTTAAGTCTACAAAAATAATACAATAAAAAATGAGTGTGTAGTTTCACTATTTATAAACTCTTGTGTTTCCATAATAACCTCTACATATTCTATCCAATGCAGTGACACTTTTTTTGCGGGAGATACAAAATGGATATTGCAGCAATTTACAGGGTCTGATAGTGGTTCCTTGATACAATTAAGCAGCTGTTGCTAGCCACAGATCATAAAATTAGTACAGTCTTCGTGCTGTCACTGGAACAGTTTTCTGTAGCATAGTACGCTTTATCATGTTTCTCATCATCTGACTTCTGTAAAAACGTGGAGTTCCTCTGCATAATGATTAGGGTTGCACTGACAGATTTAGAGATTGCACCTCTAAATCCTCTGTTGAGGATTCTGAACAAGCCACTCAACAAGCTAAGTCCCGTCCCAGGTAACAGGCTTATTATATGTGTTGGTTTGCACTTCATTAGTTTTTAAATTGTAGTCAGATTTGATTATGGTGTCATGTGATGTCATATATGGTTGCCATATGGCATGGAGAAATTTCGCTCTCCATTTAAAACTTGTTTTTAAAAGCGATGGAGCTGCTTCTTTCTCTGTGCCCTTGTACTGCTGCTGCTGTTTGAAATGCTGTCACATTCTATCTCCAAGGTTGAATTCCTGTGACTGTGAGGCAAAACAGACCTGGTGGAGGCCATTAGCTTTGAAAGACAGTTCTTTTTGCAGTCTGTGAGAGCTAGTTTGGGTGCCTTTAGGAAGTGATCTACACTCTTGGCCTAGTTTGGTAGAAGATACATGTGTTCAATCTGCCTTTTTTCTTTTCAAGGTCACAGAGTAGTTGAGGATGGGTAGGCTAATAGAAAAATCAGTTTCTTTCATGCTGTTTGGTTTCTCTTCTTGGTAAGTTTGCTCAAAAAATTGCAATACATGTTTTCAAATAACTGAAAGACTTATACCATGCCTAATGCCGATAACTGCTGCAAAAACTTCCTTGAGAAATTCAGTGGTTTAATTTGGAAAATCTTTATTCATTGGTCTTGCTAGAGAGGGGATTTAGCAACTGACAGCTTCACTGGTAGTGGTTCTAGTATACAAATGAGGTGAACACATATGTTGGTGACTACTGCAATTGCTGCCTTGTCTAACTTTGTGTCCCAGACTTACCTGTGTCTGGATTTATCTGTTTCTCTTGAAATTAATTAAGTTAGAGTCCAAACAGAGCTTTGCAGAAGCTGTATACGGAAACATATTTGTAAACTACAGGAAGAGACCTCTGCTCTGTCATCTCATTGGAAAGGAAACAAAGGATTTTGGTCTCCTATCAGATACAACTGCAAAGACAGAGACAGGCCTCTGTGGGTCCCTTAATCCTTGCAGACATTTTAGCTAACTGCTATTGTCAGTCAGTCTCAAGCCTGTTCAAATTGTACAATACAGCACAATTTGTTTACTCACTCTGCTAGTTTTCTGATGTTCTGTTGTTTGGTTTGGGGTTAGAAGTCTTTAGTAATTATTTTCTTTTTCTGATATCTGGTATCTTTTTCTGATTTCTGATAGTCAGTGACGCTGAACTGGACAATTCTAGTAAAGTGGGCTGCAGTGCCTGAGTTAATGTTGTGTATAGTGCTATTATCAGGCATCAGAAATAAGCTGTCCTGAGGTGAATGGGTAGCCACTTCTTAGGTCATATCTTTCTTAGAGATAATTACGCATTTTTGCTGAGGATAACTAACATGTAGTTTTCAAACTGTACCTCTTGTTTTCTGTCTCTTCTTTCTCCTTTCATTAATCCTTACTTTCTTTTTATGCTAAAAAAGCATTGGCCCGTATATCCTTTCTCATTTGTTAAAATTGCTATAATTTTAGAATATTCTTGTTGTTTGCTTAAGGTGCTGCAATGAACATACAGCTCTGAGCTAGGGGCAGTGCAGTTCTTCAAACTGCATGGAATATGTGAGTGCACCTGTACCAAATTAATTTTATTTTATGTACAGCTACATTGCCAGGTATGTGGGAAAGAACAGTAACCATAGGAAGTGCTGGGAAAACATACAGTGTAACTGGCTGGAAGGTAAGGAGAATCAATATAAATGAATTAAGTTACATAAATAACAGAATGCATTTATTACTCTAAAAACGCCTCTGTTTTTATGGCCTGAGTTCTGAAAGCTTCTGGCAAATCTCCATGTCTCCAAAATGTGACAGTACCATTCAGTTGGAGCAACTACCTATCTTTAACACCCAAGTCTTAATTATCTTCTTGTCTCTTAATTGATAAACTCTTGCGAGCATAAATTACTAAAAAAACCACCACAGTATGATTTGTTCAAAATCAGTAAAGATTCTTGGAGAAAACATGGATATTATGATATTTTGAGTTCCCAGTTTTCCCATCTTGACTTTTAAATATGTATCAGAAAGTAAACAAAAAATACTTAACTATTTGGCAACTAAATTCTTCATTGCCTGTGTTCAAACTGAACCACAGCATATATGATTCAGTAGTGAGCTTTTGTTTTATGTTCAAACTGGCTTTGACACAGAAGCATAAGAGATGGAAAGGTTCTAAACCAATTAGAAATAACATTCCTAATAAATGCTCAGTTTTATTTCTAACCCATGTTATATGAAGAGTTAAAAGCTTGCTCAGTACCCTATGACAGATAGGGATAAGGGAAACTATAACTGTTGTCTCAAATCCACAATTTTTTAAAGGTATCATATACCAAACTTTGTGTAAACAAGATCTATTCTTAATTATTTATCAAAAAAAATTCTTAAAATGTAAAAACTTGAGACACTGGCTAATTTTTTATTAACTTTTAGTAACACCACTACTGTAAGTATAATATATATGCACGCTTTCCTCCCTTAGCTTGGTTGGTCCATTGGTCCTGAGTACCTGATTAAGCATTTGCAAGTTGTTCACCAAAATACATTATATACTTGCCCAACTCCATTACAGGTAGGTACAGATGGGGCAGAGGAGATTGGTGTAAGAAAGCTGTTGGCCTCACTGTAATGAAACAGTAATCGCAACAATTAATTTGTAGTTGTCAAAATACATATTCTGGGGTGTAAGAAGAGGAAACAAATTTGCTGACGAGACAATTAAAAAAAAAAATCAGGCTTGCAGATCCTTTCATCTTTCACCTACAAACTACTTCTTGCATAAAACATGACAATCTTACTGGTTTCCTAGCAAATACAAATGAAAGCTCTGTCTACTAGTGTCTAGTATTTTATGGTACATTATTATAAAAAATTTAAATTGAACTTCAGATTGTAAACCCTTGTGTCAAGGACTCTGACTTCTGTATATCATTAGTGCCTAGCAAAAGATTGGGTGCCTTGGGTATTGCCACAGCACAAAGCAACAAACAGATTACAGATGTAGCTTGTGTAATTTGTGTGCTGATTTGCTTAATAAGGGCCAGGATTGAGCAAAAATCTGTGTGATTTCAGCAGGAAGTGTGTGACTATCTGTGAGTTTACTGAGTGTTCATGAGTAGTTTGGACCTTACATTTTCAGGAGGCTTTGGCACAAGCATTTTGGATAGACTATAAGCGCATGGATCACCCAGACTGCTATTTTTACTCCTTGTCTCGAGAGCTGGAAAGCAAGCGTGATCGGATGGCTCAGCTACTGAAGGAGGCTGGACTAAAGCCTGTCATTCCAGATGGAGGATACTTTATGATTGTTGATGTTTCTATGTTAAGTAAGCATAAAATTTATTAAAGAGCATGTGGAAAGTAAATTTGATTAATCTGAAAATGCAGCTTTCATTTTAAATTGTATTCTCATTTCATGTGTGGATAACATTGTCAGGAGTACTAACTGGGACTGATATTTTCAGTTTCACCTTAGCTGATAAGGTGGATTTAATGAGATTCGGCAAAGCATTTGTGATCCTAACTTCTTGTCCATGTCTGGCAAAGCTTTGACAAGTTTTTAGAGAGGATAAAGGAGGTAGATAAATATTTCTGTTTTCAAAATGTTGATGACTATGAAAATGTGTGAGAGCCAAGCACCTGGATAATATCCTGAGTTCATACCATTTGTATTTTCCTCTTTCTGGTCTTTTTTTGTTTGTTTTTCTTAATCCAAAGTCACACCATAAAGGCTTTTTGAAGCATTCTGATCTCTAACCACTATAAAATTTACAAACCTTTTGAAAATTCAGGTTATGGTAACTTCAGAGGAAGAATTCCCACAGGGGAAGGTTTTTTTAGTTCCACATTTTTTCACTAACTGGTCTAAATGGCACTTGTCATTCAGACAAATGTTTAAACACAGCAGGATCTCGCAGTTTGATCACATGTCAGAAAGTTTTAGGTACCCCAGTTTCACTGATGAGAAAACTGCATTTTCAGGGATTATTGCTGCCCATGCAATAAATGCACTCTTCAGTACCCTCCATACCCCTGATCCCCCGATAGCCCGGACTTCAGGACTTCTTGGAGTATTGCATGGCTTTCTTCCAAGCGGCATGTCTGAATTTGGTTTGGAGGGAAAGGAAGTGCTCAGATCATATTGGAAGGGTTTGATCTGTTGGCCTATTTTACCTCTTATAATATAATTTAAAAATTATATATTGAAATGAAAACATATATCTTCATTCTTAAGTATTAACTATAATAAGATGCTGTTAATGAATGCCTTCCCATTGGAGTCTAGGAAATCTTACAACATATTTGTTTTAAATTTAGATGTGGATCTCTCTGACGTAGATGAGAAACAACCTTATGATTACAAATTTGTCAAATGGATGATAGCATCTAAGGTAAGATGTCTTAGTCATACTCTAGTTTTAGAAATGCTTTTCTGTTGAAAGCAAGAGCAGTGCAACTGCAGTTATTAAATAATGTAGTAGAGGTGTTCCATTCAAAATATTATTTGGTGTTGCTGAAAATGGTGTGACTAAAATACTGCTAAATATGTTGAAAATGTATGCTGTAGGTTTGTGCTACATCCCAGCACTTTTCTTCCAGTGTGCTTAAGTGTTAGTTGTACAAAAGTACCTTTGAAATAATTTGCCTAAGAAAAGTAATTTGAATTTAGTAAGGCCTAGCTAGTGCATACAAAATGGAACCTTGTCTTTCCCTCATGTGTTGGGCAGGAGAGTTCTAGAAATAGAATAGTAAAATCATCATGCTTAAACCACATTTTTTGTACACATTTAAATAAGTAAATGATATTTCTGTTTTATGTTTCAGAAACTATCAGCAATTCCTCTTTCAGCATTCTGTGGTCCTGAGACAAAGAAACAGTTGGAAAAATACATACGTTTTTGCTTCATTAAGGTAAACTTGCGTCCTGAAAATCAATGCAGTACAGAAATCTGCAAGAGACTGACTGTTACATTTTTCCCAGGGTCTCTTGGCACTGAATGCTTTTAGGACCAGAAAGTTGGTCCTAAACTGGTGTAAAATTTACATGGTGTAAAATTCAGCACAAAGTATCTTCAATTGTCTTTTTGCTGAGGGACTTTACACCATCAGTGTGGGTGGCATGGCTAAGAAGGGCAACAGCAGAAAACAGCTGGATGGGTAGCCCTTTTTTATATTACTGTGCTGATTTTAAAAAACATTCATGACCAGTGGTGACAGTGAAGATTATTGAGACAGGTAAGCTATCAATTAATCTATAATCCAGAGCAGAGAATAACTGTGTATCTGAGTGTGTGCCCCATGCCCATTCAGTGTTCAACAGCAAAAACAGTGAAGAGGTCACCTTCAAATTTAGCTTGCTTGTCTGAAAATACAGAGTTTCGCATGAGCTCCAAATTACAAAAGAAAACATGGGGTTTTTTGTGAATTGGCTGATTTTTGCTATTTTGTGATCACCTTCTTTGCACATATTCTTCTCCCTGTTAAGTCTGTTCTTGAAAAGACTGAAAGACTTTGGGGACAGGTACATAAAGCTTGATAAGACCAAAGCTCTAAGATGTTTCCCAATTGTTCTGTAACAGAGTCAGCACAATGGAACATGTGCAAACCCTGAACTGTTCTATGTAAAGATCAGAGCCTTATCCTGAGCCAGTAATGAAGGGGAGTTTCTCCTTTTGTTACTTCTTTTGATGAGGTATAAAGTCTATGATATAAACTGAGCCAGTAACAACCAGGATGAAACTTACTGATTGTACATGTGGCTGATAAACAGCACTAATCATTTCAAGTTAGACTACCTGTATGGCTCACCAGGCTGGAGCCAAGCTACACAGTTTGGAGGGGTTATGTTTAAGTAGTCCACAGTATAACATGGTTGCGTGGAGATTAAAAAATCCCAACTGTACTCACAGGGATTAGGAAGGTGTGCTAGCATGTCTCCAGACCAGAGCTGCCAAATTACATCACTGCATTAATGCCATGAATTTATGTAAGTATTGCTTTCATTAAGTGGGATAGTATGAATGCTGAGATGACATCTTTTAAATATATCTATTAAATATTTTCAAGGAATCAGCGTTGAATTCTTTGTGTAGTCCAGATTTGTACCTAATAACTGTCAATGAAAAACTGGCTAAGAAGATACTTACAGGATGCAACTGAAACAACCAAATACTGATTTGAGATGATATAATCATGATTGACTCTTCTCAAGAAATCTGTACTTGCAGTAATAGTGTTGTTCCTTGTTTTGCAGAAAGACAGCACACTAGATGCAGCTGAAGTGATCCTGAAGAACTGGAATAAACAGACAGGCTGATTTTTCTTATTAACTCTTCCATGTGATATAACTATCTAAGAGTAGAGATTTTTAATTGGGAATTTAAGAACAAATTACTTAATGCAGTACAGAATTAATATGACATTGTAAATAACTTTTTGCTGCCACCTGCTGAGGAGATAAAACAATGATTTACTGAAATAGGTGTAATGCAACTCAGAGGTTATTTTCAGTCTTTCAAAAATAATTTGCTTTTCTCTTAAAGAAACCCCAATGGGATTAATTTATTTTACTGAAATAAAAGATTTATAGGGCTCTGTGTAAAATAAATAAATGATATAGGTATTTTAAAACTTACAAGTAAAAAGGGGGAGGTGTTTTTGGTACAAGATAGTATGGGAACTAGAGAGAGACTTGCAAACATCATACTTTGTGAAACCAAAGAACCTACAGTAGAGGAAGATTAAGACATGGCTCAGATAATTGCAGTGACTTTCTACACACCTGCCTACTTACTCTGTCTGCAGAAATTTCAGCAGTTTAAATAAAGTCAAAAGTGCTAAGTTACATAATTACTATTTTACTTTCCACTTTCCAATAGTCATATGTGGTGTTCTGAAAGTATTCAGTGCTCAATAAAATTATAAAAGTGGCATCTAGAATAGGAATTCCATTTACTTATGTCTACCTATGTATTTATTACGTGGATGAATCTACAAAGCAAAATATAGAAGACTTTGCTTTAGAGGCTGCTTTACAATCAGGTGTACAGTGACATAATTAATTGTGTCATGTTACGACATTGGCAATTTCGCACCAAATGTACTTCAAACTCTTTAGATCTTTAGGGGGGCCATGGAGGTCAGCCTAATGCTGTTCTATGGAACTCAACTAGCTTGGTTTCAAGCACAGTAGATAAAGGACTTGTTTCAAAAGAAGTCAATATGGAGAATTCCTTTCTAGCTGCCTCCTTTTTCACTTCTTTCTGCAATCTTTTAATCTGTAGATGGGTTTCCCACTAGCAGAAGCAATCCAGGTAGGCGACTTTTTAAGGCTGTGTGCTTTGTCCTCTGTGATCTTTCTATGTTCTTTTCACAGGCTGTCCTGATTTCAGATGGGATAGAGTTAATTTTATTCTCAATACCTGGTACAGTGCTGTGTTTTGGATTCAGTGTGGGAATAATGTTGATAACACACTGATGTTTTGGTTGTTGCTAAGTTGCATTTATTGTAAATCAAGGACCTTTTTTTGTGTCTCCTGCTCTGCCAATGAGGAGGTGCAAAAAATGAAAAAAAGAGTGTGAGGGAGCATAGCTGGGACAAGTGACGCAAACTGGCCAAAGGGATATTCACACCATCGAGTGACATGCCCAGGGTATCAGCTGAGGAGTTAGCAGGAAGTGGGAGCTAATCGGGGTTCAGGAATGGTGTCTGGCATCAGTCAGGGAGTGGTAAGCAACTGTGTTGTTCATCACTTGTTTTCCTTTTTTTTAATCCTTTTTGTTATCATTGTTATTATTTACTATTGTTATTCATTTTTACTTTGTTTCAATTATTAAACTGTTTTTATCTCAACCTGCAGATTTTACTTTTGATTCTTCTCCCCATTCCACCAGTTGCAGGTGGTGGGTGAGTGAGCAGCTGGGGGGTGCTTTGTTGCCAGCTGGGCTTAAACAACGACGCAGCTCTTATGGTGCAAAGCCTGAACAAATTCAGTAACTTGTTTTGCCAATGTTTTACTCATTCTGTGATTGCATAGCTGGGCTATTAACTGAATTCCATTAGACTGTGACCATGGCCAGGGCCTAAAAAAAGGTATAGAAACTGGACTGGGAGAATAGCTGCTAGTTTTTTTCATTAATACTTCTTGGTTCTGGGCTTTTGGGAGTCCAGTAGCTGGGACTTCCACAGTCTTTGTAGCTGTCTTGCACTGCCATTCCCCAAATCTCACCAGAAGATGGTTGGCTGGTACTTTTAAAGTGGTGTGTAGTCTTTGTGTAGAAGAATCAATTCAGCAATTAGCTGAACTTTCGGCATGAATTTAATTTGGAAATTCCTACATTAAATTCCAGGATAAACTATTTTTTTAGACACTAAATTTCTGTGAAACCTACACTCTGTTTTACAAGGAGTTTAAACTCTGTTGCAGGTTGCACTGGGGAGCTGTGGCGTAGCAGGAACTAAGAGATTGCAACAGGCTATTGAACTGCACGATAAATCAACAAACTATTACAAAGGTCCTTTAGACATACAAGTAAGAACCAGTGATTTGTTTTCATTAATGTACTATTCATTGTGTTTGCAAAGGCATCTGAATATCTCATTGCATTATTGTTGAAATGATGCTGGTAATAGTAGCAATGTAAGAATTGCAGTTTAATTACATGCTTTTATTACTGACAGTAAGCAGCATGAGATACTTTGTGTGAAATTTAAGAAACTCCAGAATGAGCAATTAAGCAAATTTAAAAATAGGATTATTTTTGTAACTACAGTGATGGGAAAGAACAGCTGGGGACAGCAAGGTAAACTTTGTGTAGTATTAAAATGATCTGTACTTGACAGAGACTGTTAATAGTGATATTTCCATCTGCCACATCAACCACTTTTTGTCTGCTGCTTGTGGAAAAAGTGCTTGAAAAATTGCTGCAGACAGGGATTAAAGAAGTCCTGATATATCATCTATTGTATTTTTGCAACATTTCTGAAAATTACTGTCCTTCTGTGGTGAAAATTAAATTCTTTCAATTCTACGTTAATGAGAATAGGGTTAGGAGGGTTGACAGTGATTGCCAGCAGAATATCTTGTTTGTAGGACAGAATGTAGGAGAAACCAAGACAAACCTGGACAGCTTGAAGGGACTCATTGTGGTGATGGGGCACATCTGTTGCAGTCACTGCTCCATAAACATTTCAAAGGTTATAGAGAAACATAATATCACGTGCTGTATTCGTACCACCAGTTACAGTGATTTGTTTTTCATTACTCTTTGATCTTTTGGGTTTACTGAGCATTTCTGAAAGAAATCATTGGAAGTGGGAGGAAGTTTTAAATTTGTATCTCAGCATCTTTATTTTCTAATAGTTCAGCTTTCTTATATTCCAAAAGGTTTTTATTTTTTTTATCCTGAGAAATTTGTTGTCAAGTTTAAACTAGCCCATTTTCAACCAGCACACAGTACTGCAGTTTGTAGAGCATGTGCTTGCAGGTTGTGATAATTAATTTGATTCAGTATTAGCAAGTATTAGAGAACTTTTCAACCACAGGGAATTTCTTCCTTTGAGCTAGTAAATTGAAAAATACTCTTTTTATATAGTGGAGACATGGGCTTAACTGATGTGAGAAGTCCTGCGTATCTGATTAATAAAGAGATAGCAAATTTGTAACTGTTGAGAGACTTCAATATGGATCACTTTGAAGCATTGAAGTAAGAGCACTTTTCAAAATCTGTAGACCCTCCTGTCCCTTCTCTTTCAGTGAGGGTAGGCTCGTACTAAAGGAATACATTTTTTTAATATAGCTTGAAAACCTGTTGTTGCTGCTCATTATACAGACTACTTTTGCATATGGATAATCTCTTGTGGAGTGAAAGCCGGGACTTGAGTCCAGTGCTGGAGGGCTTTGGTCTTGCAACATTTTTTGTGGTTTCTCCTCCTCTTTGGCCTGATGTTTGCTGCTTAAGGTGAATGAGCTCATTACACCATGCAGGTGTGTGCGGGTTAACAAGGAAAGCCCAAACAAACCAGCGGGCTTTGTGTCTGCTTGAGTCAGCCCGAGCGTCTGGCCAGGGCCTGTTTGCCACGGGCTTCCCTGAGTCACAGCCGGCCCGACACCTGCGGGTCCCGCCCGGACAAGTGCCAGGTTCTTCTCGGCGTTCCGTCAGCCCAGTGCCAAACCACAATAGCTGTAGCAGGCGATGGCAGGAAAGAGGAACTAAAATTTTTTTTCCTTCCCCTTTCTGGGAATTGCTCTCTGCTTAGTTTCAGAGCCAAGAACGTGTTGCACCCCATATATTTCTGTGCAAACTTGGGGCAGTTTTGCTTACACTTGTCTTCTGTGGGAATTCACGAAACTGCTGGAGTGTGCACAAGAGCAGGTGAACCAGAGTCACGCCCCGGGCACGGCACGGTGGGCGTTGTGCAGGGGGTCTGCGGGCTGCTGCCTGGGCCGACAGGAAGGTTCCAGCCCATGTCCCGCAGCCGACGGGCCGACTCCCCGCTGGCGCTGCCCGCCGGTCCAGGGGCCCGCCTCGGGCCCGGAGCCGCACAACGCCCCCGTGCGCCCGCCCCGGCACCAGCGAGGGATGGTCCCGCCGCGCGCCCGCCCCTTCGCGGCACCCGTAGGAGCGCTCGGCGGCCCCGCCCGCCTCTCGGCATTTAATAACAGGGGCCGCGCTGCCGCTCCGTCTCCGGCACTGCTGCAGCACCGCCGAGATGGCGTCCACCAGCCGGTACGGGGGCGGCCCGGGCGCGGGGTCCGAGGGAGGAGCGGGAGCGGCTCCGACATCGCTCCCGTCCGCGGCACAGGCAGAAAATGGCCGCATCGCCCCCGCTGCCGCCCGGGGACGGACCGGCGGCCATCGGCACCCTTTCCCGGCCCCGGTGCCGACAGTTTAGCGCGGCTCTCGCGCTGCCCGGCGCACCGGCTTCTCCCTGGTGTCCCGTCTGTGGGGGCCGCTCCTGGGGCGGCGGGGGGCCGGACTTCGGGGAGTCCGCGCCTGCTGGGCCTGGGCTGAGCGGCCTCTAAGGGGCCGAGCTCGCCGCCTTCGTGTCTTCGTGCCTCTATGGCTGGGCAGTGCTCCGGGGGGACACCGAGGTTTTTAGGGCATTTATGACCTGAGTGCGGGGCTCCTGGTTAGCGACAGCTCGGTGCGAACGGTGATACGGCCCGGTTCTTCCCCCGAGCGCGGCTCCGGCCTGGCCTGGCCGGGCCGTGCCGTGTTCTCAGGGCCTGGGGCGGTACCGAGGTCGTCCCGCCGTGTCCCTCGGGCACCGCCTGGCGCGGCCCCCCGGGTCCCTCCCGCTCAGCACCGCCTTGAGCAGAGGCGCAGCTCCCTGGCCTGGCTCCACCTTATCGGGCCCTGGAAACTGCTTTTAGGCACCCACCCTAAATCCGTACCGGCACCAGTCTGTGACCAGACGGGTTTCGGGCTCTGAATTCTTTTCTCCTGGAGACGTTTCGAGTTTTTCTTTCCAGTCAGGAATGAAGAAAGGCCCACGAAGTAGACTGGAGTGACTGTAACTCCTGCTAAACCTGTCCTAGGATCTAGGAAGTGCTTCCTAGTAGTCTTGCTGCAACTCGGGAGTTATTGCTGAGATGAGCCTTTACACGCGTGCCATGCATTTTCCTTCGGTGTAGGTGGCTTAGTAAATTGAACCCGTTGCAAGGAGTACAGTATATTTGTCTAGATAAACCGAGTTCAGATTGAGACGGGAAGACACATTTTTGCAGTGTTTTACGAAGGTAAAGTCTAAAACAAAACACTATTGGTATTCTTTGAGGCGTCTGGATTTTTTTTTCTTTTGCTTAATGTGTCACTAGCCTTTTGTGTAATGCCAAATGTCAGATGATTGTGAATGCTTTGTCAACAGTGTTGTCATATGAAACTACTGGCTGGGAATAGAGAGAAGGAAAGTAGTTTAAAGAGCTTTAATGTAGTATTTTGAATATAATTTACATCTGAAGATCGTGTGTTGACGTGCTTTCTGGAGTTTTTAATATGAATAGTGATGTTGATTTTCAGTTTTTGTTTCAAGTTGTAGTTATTTTTTGTGAACAGTGGATTAAAATGTTTGGGTTGTTTTCATTTTAGACTCATCAGAAATACCTACAAAATTAAAATTAAGATGGAAAGTATAGGTTAGATTGAAGTAATGGCAGAAATAATAGTGGAAAATGGGGGAACTCAGAATAATTTTACTTTGAAATTCTTTGCAATTGAAAGGATTACAAGTTGTTTTTCGGTTTAATCAGATGGAGGTTAGTGAGAAGTTGTGATAAATGTTTTGTGATCAGCTTCTGTACTCTGTGCTTTTTAGCTTCAGCAAAATGGCTTTGTGGAATATATGGATCTCAATTGTAAACACTTACTACTCCGTTTCTGAAATAGTTGGTTTTAGTAGAGTTACTGAACAGTTGCTAGTATGAGGTATTTACTTTTAAAACGTTTGGTGAGAAACAATTGTTTGTTACTTTGGTCAGTAACTAAAAGTTGTTGTAGTAAATAATGCTAATTCTTTATGGGAAGTTATAATTCGTGAAGATCCATGGGTTTGAAAGAGACAGATTCCTGTTATCAGAACTTGTCATGTAATTGCCTTATGAGCTGATTATTTTTTGTTAAAATCTCATAATTAATGAATTGCTTAATTTAAAATGGGATTTATTCTTCAAATACTTGAAAATAAACCAGTGTTTGAACTGGGAGTTTTCTAAACATTCATGTTGAATGTGCAGTACTTCCTGAGTTAAGGACTTGGTAAATAATACTGTTCTGATTAGAATGAGTGAAAATGCTCATTTGGAATGAAGAAATCACCACTAACTTCTTGGGAAACTTCATTTAGCAGTTATGCTGTGTTATGCTGTGTTTAATTTAGTCTGTTACATAGATTTTTGATGTTTTGAGTTGAAGTGGTTTTGGTATAGGATGCATTACAATAAAATTGGATTTAATGTGATCTGAAGTCTTGAATGTCAAATGTAGTGTTACAGCATTTAAATAAAAAGTGCAGCTCAGGTAATCAGGTTAATATTAGAATATTAATTTAAGTCATTAAATGGTGTATTATTAAAACATTCTTATCAGCGAGGAACTCCTTTGCTTTTGATATGCAGCCTGCTTATTTAATAATAATTAATACTTCTCATTTGTTTCTTAGTTTGGATGTACTTCCGAGGGTGACTTGCCCAAATCATCCAGATTCCATTTTAGTGGAGGATTACAGAGCTGGTGATATGATTTGTTCTGAGTGTGGGCTAGTAGTAGGTAAGTAGTTACTCATATTTTTATAAATTGCCATATAACCCAAATGGTGTGTGTAGGTTTGCTCTCTCTTGATGTCCAAGTGTGGGTGGTAGATTTGGTGGGGTGTTTGTTTGGTTTTGTGGGTTTTTTGGGGGTGGGGTTAGGGTTTTTTTTGTGATTGTCTGTTGGCTAAAAGCTTACTGTTTTGAATAGCCTATTTTCTGGTAACTTCTTGCACTATGAAAAGAACCAAACTCTCTTTAAAGACTGAAAATTTAAAATATGCTGTAGTATGAATTAGAGTATCACGCTGTCCAGTATTCTATCTTTAATCATGACTCTTCTTTCATTCAGGAAAGTATAAGAAATGTTATTAAAGTGCTCTGTGAAATAACTTGCTTACAAGAAAGAAAGAAATCGTGATACAAAACCAAACCCCAACCAGCCTCAGTTTCCCATTAGCTAGAGGTTATCTTCTGCCCTGAAGGGTTTATGTTTATATGGCTGCCAGCACACTATCCTAAGTTTTCTCACTGGAATTTTTTGGAGCTTGGTTTGTGTAACAGCAGTTCCACAGACTAAACTGTATTTCTAAGTATAATGGAATATTTAAAATGAAAGGCCTTTTAGGCATTGTCTTTTGTTTGAATGAGAGAGAGGAAGTTGTCATAGAACCTGCTGCATATAGATTTTTATGTATCTTTTCTAGGATAAGCATCTTACGTGCACCTTATTGTCGTTATTCCTTTTATCGTGGGAAACTTTCCGTGCTTGTATTATGATAATTCTTCACTGATTTCTGTTAATTTTTTATTAGGCATGCCATTATGAGGAAAAAACCCTCTTTGAGGGTGCATGTTTGGGTGATTCATCCAGTGGTGCTAAATATTGCAAATTGTTTATATCCCTCTCTCTTAGGCTGTGGTGGTTTTGTTTTGCCTTGCTGAATTTAAAATTTTTCATAAAAAACTGAAAGTTAAGGAATTTGTGGCAAAGATAGTATTAATTTAGCCAAGAAATTAAAATAATATCTTTTTATGCAAAAGCAAACTTCTACATAACTTGTTAAAGAAAATGTTAAAATATTAAAACTTGAGTACCAGTTTCCTTTTAAATTATGAAACCATTTAAAACCTAAAGGAAGGGTTATAACTGCTTAGTTAAAAGAAGGGCTGGTTTAAATTGCATAAGTTCTGATAAAAGTCAATGAATGAGAATAAACTTGCTGATTAAAAATTCAAATATCCACAGTATTTCCTACTGAAATATGATAGTAAGTGTCTAAGTTACTGCTTAAAAATAGTTTGGTGCACGTTCAGCTCTTTGTGGGGCTGTCATAGAAGTTGAGCAAAAGTTTAGAAAAGCCCATTTTGATCAGTTCATAACTTTTAAGGTAGTTCTGGTATTAGGAGAAGAGGAAAAGTTTTTTTTTCATAATGTAATTTTTAGGAACTTGGAATTTGTCAGAAGTCTCACTTCATGTACCTTCTGTCACCTAGTCACAAGGTGCTCTTGCCTGAAGAGTTTATCCTCTGGCTTTTCTGAATTAAAAGCATTGGTGATTTCTTTAGTTTAAATTGTTAGCATTTTCAATGAGCGGGATCATTAAAATATTAATAGAAACTGCTGCCAAATTGAGTTTTAAAAGTGTTTGTAATTCTTAGTGCAGTTTACAGCCAACAATACTGGTAGGATAAAAAATGTTTTTTTAAGTTAGCATTTCTGTGGATTTGTCACCAAAAGGCTTTAACAGCGTTGTGCTGATTGTTCGGATTCTGTGTTGCATTCCTTCAGCTATTTAGCTTACTTGTATGTGTCCAGTTCCTTAGCTAGGGTATCCAGCAGGTAATTTGGAAAACCACTTAAAAAGGATGATAAGTAATTGAAGAGCATGTGACCGAAGAGAAGTGTGAGCACTCAATATTTTCTTGCCTGGTCTGATAAGAAATTTAGAGGAGGTGTAAACCAGATCCAATTCTTGATGCCTGTTTTCTGGAGATGCTTGTGAAGTAGGAGTGTTTTAAAGGAGTGAAGACAAAATTTAGTTTTGATGTGTTCCAAATGCAACTTTTCTGTATTTGTTGCAGATTCCATGATACGTGTTCCCCTTGAGAGTAACAATTTCATTTCCTGTTTTTACATAGAAAGGGTTTGTTTCAAGGCTTGCATACGCCATGATCACACATGAGCAGAGCCCACTGAAAATATATTTTGGGGTGGACTAAAAGTTGCTGAGATTTTTTTCAGTGAAGGGGATAATTTACAACAGTTAACCCTCCCAGTCAAAAATCAATATACTGTGTGGCCAAAGAAGTGCTACAGGTTTATTTAAAAATATTATTTTAATATCTGCAGAGCACTGCTGGCGTATCTGGGACAGAATGGTAAATGCTGAATTTGTGCTCTTGTTTTACTGCTGTCAAGTACATACTGGTGTGACTTCACTGTGGGTTTTTTTTTTTTTGGGGGGGTGTGTGTGCAGTTTAGCTGTAGACAGAGCTAACAGTCTTTGACTTAACTAAGTGTATTTGCATTTGGTGTTTTTCTTGCTTGCTGTGGTAAAGTACTGAAGTTGCATATTAGAGGAAAAAGTGTAAGTTTATCTGTAGAACTGTGTCATAGGATAAAATAGCTGGTGCATAGATGGTTTTCAGGTTTGTAATCAATTTTCTGGGAATAGGAGATTAAATCAGTATTATTGTTATTATAAATGATCTTGCATTTATCAGGTCTGCAGTTGAAAGGGTAAATAGAAGATTTTGGGGGAGCAGGAGGCTAGGAGAAGGAGGAGCTGATCTCTTATCAAGTGAATTCCATATTTTAGGCAGAGCTGTATGTTGCAAGTACTACTTTTTAAAGGGATTTTTTGAGAAAGGTTTTTTAACCAGAGTTGTTTTCTACTTGTAGGTTTTATTCTTAGTCTCTGTAAGATTGAAATTCAAGTTAAATCTAGTATGCTGGCTTTTTTTGCACAATATTTTCCACATGTTCTAAATAAACTAGTGTTTTGCTGTGCAGTATTAAAATAATTAAATCTTGTAGTGTCAGTATGACTGAGGATGGTGTTGAGTGTATTATTGTTTCAAAATACTGCTTCAGTCTAGTAAAAACTCATCTGCCTTTTCACTATTAGCTTTTGTGGATTAGCTTGTGTTCTGTCTTTTCATGGTAATTACTTCCAACTTGTTAACTTTTCCTTCTGCTAATTGCTTTTTGCATGAAAGGCACTTGGAGACGTAAATTACAATTATCCATGGAATTTTGATATTAGCCTGGATTGACATGCATTTGAGACTTTACAACTCTGTCCAGGTTTATTTGCTGTCGCAAGAATTGTGTTTTATTATCCTTGCCTTTCTCCGTTCATTCTAAGCTATGTGCTACAGGAAGGGTTCATGGGCTGCTGGGAGAGCTCATGGACAGAGTTCTTAGGGCTTGGAGAAGTACTTAGTACTGTGCTCATTTAAAATGTTCACCACATCTCATTCTCCAGACAGACTTGGTAGGGGGAAGAGCATGTTGTTCAAGAACAGAAGGCTAGTAAATCCTCTTTCTTGACAGGTAAATATTTTGCTTACTACCTTATAGGCAGTAAAAAAGGCTGGGTATCAGCTGATGTCCCAGAAGGGGCTTAAGAAAGCAGAGTGAAAGTGGAAGACAAAGAAGTTAATTTTCTTGATGTAGCAAGGTGGTGACGTGGATTTGAGAGGAGGATAAGAACCAGTCCAGTGGCATGTACGGCTGTGTAGTATCTCCGGTATTAGGAATATCTCAGGTCTAAGACATTCCTTAAACTTCTATATAGCTTCATTAAATGTTGTCTTAGTGTGTGGGAGTTAAGCAGTGAGAAGTTTATTTTCAGTATGTAGTAAGTGATTTTCTCTAACTGGTTAGCTCTGCCTGCTTCAGTAGGTGTGGCTGGGAGAGGAACAGTGCTCTTGTATGTGTCTTTTTTTGGGTAGCCTTTGATAAAAAAGCAGAAGTCTGTCTCCAGCTGATGAGGATCCTTGGATATGTATCAACTTGTTAAAGCTTTGAATCAGATTATGACCAATATTCAGATATTTATGCCATGTTCTGTGTATAACTGAGAGTTCAGTTGAAGAATTTTTGGGAAAAATGTTCAGTAGCCTGTGGTCAGCAGTAAGGCTGTTACAAAATTCTGTATGAGTACTTGTTTGGCTTCTGAAAAGTTAGAGATTGAAATGGTACATTGTAAATTCAAGTGTGGTCCATGGAGAATAGGTGAGATTTGAGTATACTGCAGATATTTTTTTCTGAATGAACGAGTAGGAAGGGGTTTCACAATTGCCTCTCAACTGGCCAGTTCATTACTCAGAATGTCTGTCATTAGGAATAAGATTGCTTGCTTCTGTATAGCTGCTTATTTTTTCTGAAAACCAAAGAAACCATTTGTTTTTCAGCTGTTTGTAGTATCCTGTAAGTGGGGAAGGTGCTTAAGTACTTCTGACTTGGATCCAGTAGAGGGCAGTTACATCTGTAGGGAAAATATTTTAATACTTGGGTGTGTGTTTAGGTTTACTCCTTTCTGCAAATATTGTCAATCTTTAAAACTACAATATGAATTCTTAATTCAAAGTATTGCTTAAAAAAGTGGGCAAAAGTGTTTAGATACAGATGTGTATTAGCAGCCCTTACATGCTTGGTGTCCAAACTACTAAGTTGGTCCTTGTGAAAAGATTCTTTGCATTCAGGGGAAAGCTAAGTATAAAGGATACTGATGCTTAAAGACATTCTGAATAGTTGACTCTTGCATGAACATTCATGGATACTTTATACAGGGGATTTATAATACGGAGAAAATAACCTACTTGCCTTTTTCAGCCAGCATTTCAAATGATCTGTTTTGATTCTAAGCCTTTTCAGCTTTAAAGGCAAGGGTGATGCTTCTAGGTGTTCAGCAGTAATGCTTGTAAGAGTGGAAACAGAGTTTAGATGTTAAAAGTTAGCATCCTTTGTCAGGCTTTGTAATAAGCAGTGCTCTTAGCATGAAATTTCCTGGATGGTGGAGGAGGCTTTCTAGTTAGTGGGTTCTTGGCTGGTGACTAGAGGTGTTTGAGAGCCACTAACGCTTCCATTAGGTGAAGGACTAGATTTTTCTAGTAGAGTAACAGTAACATTTTGAATTGTCCTATTTAGGGAATGGTTCTTTACTGGCTTCCTTACCAGGCTGACAAAGTGATTTAGGCAGATAAGGCCTAGAAACAATCTGAACTCCTCTCATGGTAAAAGAGTCTCTAATTCTGTGATGTAGGGTAGATCAGGCACATTTTAAATTGAGATTCTGTAGTTTGGAGCATCCTTCACAAGTACTTGAGCTGTTAATCTTTGAAAGGCCTTAAGTCTTGGAGAAGTGTAACTTCAGCTGACCAGACTTGTCCACCTGATCATTTAACATTTCTACTCTCATTTGCTTCCTCCAAAATTATTATGCAAGCTGATGTGGTAGGAAGCCTGTAAGTCCTTTTAGATTTGTCATCATTTTGATATGCAGGAGCTGCTGAGCCTTTGTTCTTGTAGCAGTCATTTGCCTGCGGTGCTGTACTGTCTGTTTCAATCCATAATTGCCTTTTGGTACTGGTGTGATGCTGTTGATGTCTGGCAACTAGTTAAAATCATCTGGGGTTTTTTTTGTTTGTTTGCTTGTGGAGTTTGTGTTTTGTTTAGCATCTGAAAGCCTGCTTTAGTTATTCTGATTGTGTTGTGAATAGACTGGTGTTGCTGTTTGGTGTTGACAATTCATTGAAAACAAGATAACTTTTACGAAGAATACTGCTGTCTTATGAAAGGCTGGAAATTGTGTAGAAAAAGCTGTGACTATAAAACTGTGTGTTCATTTCTTTTTTCCCTTTTTTTTCTCTCTGAGTTTATTTTTTGGTAACATTTAATACATCTGGTTCTTAATAGAATTTCTAAAGCTTCAAAGTGGAAAAAAGGTTGAGTGCTACTGTATGGGGCAGTCTGTAAGCTAATAAATAGAATGTGGAGAAGATACCTGGAGTGCTGTGTCTAGCTCTGGGCTTGTCCGTACTTGGAAGAGAGAGACTTGCTGGAGCAAGTCCATCAGAAGGTTGCAGAAATGATTTAGGAGTTAGGAGAGGCCGAGAGCTGAAACTTAACCTCAGACTGTTCAGCCTGGCTCTGTGCAGTTTCATGTCTTCATGGTTCTCCCCAGCTTGTAGTCTGCTCCTTAGTTTTTTCACTGTAGTTGTTGCAGCACCTCATTACCCTGCTTAATAAGGAGCTGACTGAAAGTTAAGGGTAATCCTATATATGTATATCTATATATCTATGTATATCTATATCTATCTAAATTTGGCATTGTAAAATGCTTTTAATTAAAAGTATGATATATATGCTCACTAGATGGCAGCAGATTCCTTAACTAACGGTAAGAATGACACATTATCTACTAACAATAGGTATTTTGGGACTTCTAAGTGCAAATAAACTTTTAATACTGTATTTATGTTAAAATTAAAATATTAGCTAATAACATGCAGAACTTAATGCAGTGTACAGCTAACATTAGCATTCCTCTGAAAAGAACTTACGAACATACCTTCTCAGAACTGTTTCAAGACTGGATATGCTCATGAATATCATTATATTTCTTGTTTTGGTTAGACATCTTCAATTTTAAGCTGTATTGTCTTAGATAATGCAAAATGCAGAAGGAGAAGAAAACACATATGTTTTATGAGTTACTGCAAGTGGAGTTCAACATTAAAATAGCTGGTATTATTTCTCTGTAAATATGTACCTGAAAATTCAGAACTTGTTGATTGAAAATATTTTCCTCTGAGAAATCACTTCATTTTTAGAGGAGGAGTAAACATACATAAACTTTGATGTATAGATATTTCAAGCTAATTTTTGAAACTGCTCAGAATTCTATTTTTAGTTTTGAGTTCTGACCCGAGTTTGCTCTTGCATTTCTGTAGCACATGCTCTTTCCATTTGCCAGTTGTGAAGAAAAGTAACTTTGGCCTGAGGTTTTCCGTTCTGAGTAGCACTTCTGCATTTTACTAAATGAGCTTTTCAGATGATGAGTAACCTGAGTCAGGGAAGTTGGCAGTCCGTGTTTGCACTGGGGCCTGTGTGTTAGTCTGTTAGACTATATTTTAAAGAGAAACTGAATACTGGAAGAGTAGTTTATGAAAAGAAATGGAGCAATGGCCAAAAATTCATCTGTTCAGAAAGATGCTTCAGGATATCAGCCTGGAGATACAGTTCACAAGGATTTGGTCCTGTAAACTGTTTTTTTTGTATGTACTTAGAGGAGGAAGCTGAGAAGATGAACTCACCTGTTTGAGGAAAATTAAATAAAGGAGTATCTAATGTAACTGTATCTAGTAAAGCTGTTTTGTTCAAAAGGACTGCATCAAGAGGAAGTAGTGAAGGGAGTACGTGGCCACTCCCATCCTTGTTGCAGCTTTATAGAGTTTCCCAAAACAATATAATAATGTGAGAAAGGAGAGACAGCTTTATAGTGTACTTACTGGGAGCTTTTATACTCTCATGTTTGACTGTTGGACCCATATTCCAGCTTGTTTAGGAAAGCCAGTCAGTAGTGTATGACCTAGCAAATTCAGTTTAGAACTTGAAATCTTAACTCAGGACCAGTTTTCAAGGGTTTCTTACGCTGCTTTTTGTGAGACTACGTTTAGTGTTTTAAAGTTTTGCTTTGACCACTTAGGGTGGGGCTTAATGCATCTGTACTAATATCACAGTTCCAAAGTTTTTTTTATATTTTGAAGAATTAAAGATAATAAATGCCACATTTTGTGTTTTGTTTTTGTTTCTTGTTGAACAGGATAATCCAACTAATCATGCTTGTAGCTGAATATATTTTCCATCTATGGAAACTTTTAGGCTTATTTGTTCCATTTTCATTAATACTTCTAGCTTGTGTCACACTCTTATGAAAGCCTTTTGAAGGATGGAATGTACTGCCTAGGACCTCTGTATATTTTCAGTGACACTGACAGTATACAGAAAAACTTCTTTTCTGCAGTAGCAGATTTCTTGGCATAATGAAGATATTTGCATACTGTGTCTTAATTACACAAATGCTTTATATTCAGTTATTTGTTCTACTTAATCTTTTCTCACTCTGAAATAGTTGTCTCAATCTTCTGTTTGTAATGTGTTTGCCAAAGCAGGCAGTGATATAGAACTTTTTTGTTAGAGCAGGAATGGTTCATAACTCACAAGAGGCAGATCCCTGAGTGAGTCATTTAGGTCATTCCCAGTTGTGTGGAAAAATATTACATCATTGCTCTGTACTCAGTGTTCTATTTATACCATGCCAGAATTTTAAGTACATTTTGCTTTTTTTAGATGCTGTAAACAGTATATTGGGGGTTTGTCTAAAAGTAAAGTTACTGCTAGGCCATAGAAGGAGCATTAGTGAATCAAATATTTACAGAGAGTCCAGGAGCCAGAGGAGCACACTGTCTGCAAATTTAAGCTTGCCAAGGGTGTGGGGATTGACCTTTGTAGCAGAGAGTAAAAGGCGGCACAGATCCATTCTGTCCTTAACCCTGCAGCTTTTCATAGTTGTGTTTTTTTTTTTTTACTTCTCCCTTTTGGCTTTTATTAGAGCAGTAAAAAAAGGTGGAGCCATAGCTATGAGCATCTCTGACAGATACTGATGAGAACACCTTTAACCTGAAGTTACTGTTTTTTGTTGTAGCAATTTCTTTTGGTCCATTCACAGCTTTCAATTTCAAGCATTCTCCTTGCATAATTTTATGTTAAAAATTGAGTTAGTCTGTCAGAATAGATTCCCCTTATATCCCCCAGATAATTCTGCAGTTGCACCGCTCTGTCCACAGCTTCTGCATTTTCTCCAGCTTCCGGTCTTGTATTACCATTGTTTGCAGAGTGCTTTTTTCTATCTGTTTGTTTTCACCAGGTTAAATCAGCCTCTGTGGTTTCATTCTAAGTCTTCCATACCGGAAATTATGCAGTCAGTGCTACTTTTTTTGCAGACATTTCTTTTACAACACACTTAAACACTGATGAAGCTGGTGAATTTTTCCTTACGTTTAGCAAAGAAGGGTGCCAATTATTCTGAAGCTTCTTCTGACATCCTACACAGAGCTGTATTGTGCTTTACTGCAGAACACTAAGTAAAGTGTTCTTTTTGTGTTCTGTACATGTACTCTTAAAAATTCTGTAGTATTGCTCTGGAGGCAACACCTTTGAGATGCAGCTTTTATCGGATCTGTGAATACAATGAACTGCGCTGCCAGCAGTGGGTTTGGGGCTGGGGTTTGTGTTTTCTTTTGTGTTTCTTTTTTTACCCGCCTAAATTTCTATTGTTGTGTTTACTGTAGGGCTTTTGCCTGTGTCACAATATTGGTGAGAATTATTTCCTTAACTGATCAGTTGCTGTAGGAAAGGTTTAGGTGAATGTGAGATTACCAGAAGATAGCAAGGAAAGTTGTTTCATTCAGAGAATGTGATGCTTTTCCTGTTTATTCTGAATCTGTAGTGAAACTCTTCCAGGTATAACAGGGTTGATTGTGTTTAAGAAGTAGTTGAGTATATATGTATTTTATGTTGATACTGTCAAGCATCATGGAATTGGGCAGGGTCAAGAACTGTCTTCAAGAACAGAAATTGAACTGCAAAATGTCATTATGGTGGATTAGAAGGTACAAAATTGAGAGTACAAAGGACCTGGAAATGATGCAACAGAAGTAACTTACTATAGCTTAATGGGATTGTGCATGATAGATAAATCACGTGTGCACTGTGAACACATGGCAAATGTGACAGAACTTGTTAAGTTACAACAACTGACTCACTGAGAACAATCCAAACAACTTGAAATCGAGGTTTTGATTTCTTTTGTGTATTGGAAATGCCATGATACTCTTTATGGATAACTGTAATCCATAAAGATTACAGTTCCTGTGTTCTGGATGCGTATCTTTAGTTATTTATGTCTTCTGTGCAGCTCTAGTTGCATTTTTTTCCCATTGCTTTAACTTGTAGATCCTGAACGTTCTGGTTCATTGTCCTGCCAGTTACTGTTGTGTTTGAGAATGCCAGCAGACTGCTTTCTTATAATGCAGAGCTCAGATGTCTGACTTAATGTTTCACGCAATATTTTAAAGCGCTGTGTTAATGCAGGCTTTGTGTTGCTTTCTGTGTTCTCAGGTGACCGGGTCATAGACGTGGGGTCAGAGTGGAGAACGTTCAGCAATGACAAAGCAACCAAAGACCCATCTCGAGTTGGGGATACTCAGAATCCTTTGCTCAGTGATGGTGACTTGAGTACAATGATTGGCAAGGTAACACTGGAAATACTAAATTTTACTAAGTTTGAGTGTTTTTATGCCAAGTACCAGATTGTATGTTCATAGAGAAGCTGTTCAGCATATGTATTTATGGAGAGATTTTGCCTGAACTGAATTTGCGTGTTTCAACAGTGTATAAAATGTGGCCCTTTTCTGGGGATAGAAGGAAAGGGCCAATGTTTGCAAAAAAAAATAAAAAATTAAAAATTGCAGTGCTGTGGGGTTACTTGCTACCCTTTGAAATGTTGCTATAAATAGGAAAACTGATGTTGCAATTTTTAAAGAAGTATACTTTGACTTAGCAAGTGTATTTGAGATGATTCTGAAATAACATACTCAATTTTGAGATCTCAATAGCTAGTGCTGACATTTTTTTTGGTAGTAAAATGTGTATCAGATTCATATGGGAGACCTGGAGATCTCATGTTGTACATGTTCTTCTGACTAATGTTAAAGCACTAAATGTAGAATTCTTTCATTGTTTGAGTGCCCCAGAGGAAAGTATTTGATCTGTATTTGTGCTGAAATTTCGTGGTGCAATCATATCTTGCTGTTTCCCATGAGAGCAAGCAAGACTAGTCACACAAATGCATTCTCTTTAATGAAGTAGTGACCCAGGTAAGCTTTAGTTGTTATGCTTTCTGCTTCATTTTTTACTGCAAGATCCAAATTAATTTTTGTGGATTTCCTGAATGTTTCATGAAAAGTGGTGCAGTTGTTGATAAATAACTATTAAAAATGTTTTGCTGCTTTGTGTGTTACATGCACACCAGGATTTCTCAGAAGTTTTTTGTCCCAGTGATGTTGCTAGGATGAAGTGCCTAAGTATGTATGGCTATGTGTAGGGAAGTATGTAACATACTTTTTGTCCAAGAATTCTTCAAAGCGAAGAAGTAGGCTACTTCTTTGTGGAATACTGATGGGCACCTAATGTTTCACCATTAGTGGAAAAGAAACCTTCTCTTCGAGGAATTGTCCAGGTAGATGGTTGTGTTTGGACAACATCAAGCATTGCTGTCTATCACATTTTAGGTGGCTTTTGGAGTCCATTCAGGCAAACAAATTTCTGCACTGCTCCATTAAAAACATTGGCATTGCTAAGTGGCTCTGTGAAGCAGTGCTGTAGAAGTCACTGGAATTTTAATGCCACCTGCATAGGATCAGAAAGATTGCAGTTCAGAGGGCTTGGACTTCTGTCACTGGTATGGTCAACTGTGATAAAGATCTGTACTTTTACAGACAGGTGGAGAAATGGACTGCTTGCTCCAGGTTCACATTGTTTATCCATTTTGGGGCTGTGTAAATGCAAGGTTTGTTTCTGGGAGCTCAGTTTGATTCAGTCAGTAGAACGACCTGAGGACCTTTAGAACCTGCGTGTTGGAAAAGACAAAAGATATTTCAGCTAAAGACAGATTTTGTGTCCAGGTGATCAGTGACTTGTGCTGTTAACCCTCTTCCCTTTGGAGGTTCAGATCCTAATTCAGAATAAAGAGGGATGGCAGCCTTAGTGAGAGAATTAAAGACACAAAGAAACTTCTATGAAAAATTTGTTTGCCCATGAAAACTAAAAATTTTCAGAGATGAACGTTCAACTAATGAAACAGTTTTGCTGTGAACCAGAACATCCCAGAATAGGCATGACCAGACTTGGTTTAGCAGTGCCATTCCATGAAGACAAGATGTGGGGGTGTTAGTGTGGCATGATTTAACCTATGAGAACTGAGTAAAAAGTACTGGAACTGCCAGGATTGTGTTGGGGAATGTAGAGGGGGCAGTCAGTCCAACTGTGGATACTTTATGTGCACAGGGAGGAATTGCAGAAGAGGTGCATTATTTTCTGTGGGAAATTGAGAGTCCCTTTGACAAACCAGGATGTTTTCTGTACAAGAGTTCCTGTGTTTGTCTTGCTGGTTAGCAGGGGCTCTGGGATGTCAGTTCATTGATGTGAACTCTGTATCAGGGGCTGCTTTTTTTTCAGTCATTTGGAAGGAAGAGAATGGCTTTTATCAGAAGATGCTGAAATCATCTCCTGTCAGTGCAGAAAGGGCATGAATTTTGCAGCAAAAATAACTGACTCAAGGAAGTAGTAACTTTCTCAAGCAGTAGTCTGAGGTCCCTGCTGGCAGTAGGCTGGGATGTGGATTGACCTAGATATGCACAGTGGTTGAACAAGGGTGAAATTGGTGTAGGCATGTAAGGCTAAGTAGTATCTGACAGGGTACAGAACAACCGTTGTGAATTCCAGAGAATGAAGCAAGGTAAGATTATTATTTTCCCAGTTACCAACAGTTCTTAGAATGGTCCGGAGTGGACCTTGTATTTGTGTGCCAGAGATAGCTTTAACCTTTCATATGGGACAGGACCAGGGCTATTTCTTTGTGCTTGAGGTAGGACTGCAGATAATAAAATCTTTACAGCTGACCTGCTCCACCCTCCCAAAAAGACCCCCACCAGAAAAAACCCTAAAGCACAACCTGTGCTGTGGGAAATCTGAAAGAGAAGGACACTGATGATTCTCATGGCACATCATGTTAGAGATCTGTTGTCAGCTCCTGGAAGTGTAGGTGGAAATGGAGTCTGAACCAGTTACAACAGTACTGCCTTGTAACAGTAGGGAAGAGAGTCAGTTCTGCTCCCCAGAGTGGTTTGTCCTTCTTTTCTCTGGGAAGGCAGGAGGTGCTGCTCTGGGGCCCCTTCCTGTGGGAGGCGTGTGGTCTGTCCGTGATAGCAGCAGAGGCTGCTCTGCTCATGTAAAGGGATTAATTCCTAATTGGTTTCAATGCTTAAGGAACCCATCTGTCTGAGGCAGCAGCAGCAGCCTGCATTGGAACAAAGATTAATTTGCCTGTGAAGAGGAGGGTGAATAGCATAGTTGGCTGTGGTAGATGTGGTTTGAATTCCACAGGCAGGTCTTCAGGATACTGGCACAGAACTGTAACTCTGAAATTAGATACTGTGTGCTGCAGTTGATCTGATTACAATGCAGATCAATTGGAGGCATGGTGAAGTCTCATGTTAATTGTGACTTCATTGCCAGAATGTTACAGTTATTTCTAAAATTCTAACAAAAAATTTAAAAAAATAACTGAACAAGCAGCTTTTAGTTTTGCTTTGATATAGGGAACTCTTTTCTATGAATCTAAAAGAAAACTCTAAGTTTTGTTTCCTATCTTGTGGAAAATGTCTTTTATCACTTTTGGTAGTTAATTGATTCCTTTCTCTAGTAACTGCAACTCCAAGAGAACTTAGATTGGTTGAACGAAGATTCAACGCACTCTCTTGGCATAGAATTCCTATCCTTTGATGAGGAAGCTGTCTGCTGTCGAACTGCATGGCCTGAATCTGGAAGTGCTACATTGATAAGCAATGAGAAGATATCATGGGCCGATGATTGAAAAAGAAGAAAGGATCCATCAGACTGATCCATATCAGCTGGTTGAACCATATGGTTGGATCCATATGGGCAAGAAGACTGCTGGTCTGGGGGCATGCCTTGATGCTGTGGTTAACCACAAATCAGTGGTGTGGATGATGCTGGGATACTTAACACTTTCTACTACTGTGGGAGAATTACTGGGGTACGAAGCTGTTGGCTGCCCGCACTGTAAACCTGACCTCCACTGAGCCCCTTCAGAGGTTGTCACTGTTGACTTGACTGCATTTTCTCACTTTAGCTACCTTGAAGGCTGTTTCCAGGATTGTATCCATGAGGTTTCTGTTCTGTTTGAAAGCCAAACATGTAGAACTCCTGACTCTGACAGATACCTTTCTTGCTGACATGGGAAAGATAAGAGTAGATGTCTCACAAAGGCCACAACAGTAAGCCACACAATTCGTAAAGTCAATTTTATTTTGGTTGAAACTGTGTGGCTTCTGGTTTTTTTCCATGAAAGGAAAGGGATTCCTACCATGATTGTCAAGGGCTGAAATCAACAAAGCATTGTCCCTGGTTGAAAGCTCCAGAAGGATAGTAGATGGTGCATTTAAATAACAAATGCAGGGAGAATTTCTGTGGTTTATGTAAGTAATTGAGGTGGAAGAGTATTTTCCACCCCTTTTATAGTTGTGAGTTGTATATTGCGCATGGCTCTTGAAGAATGCTCATATCAGCAGGGTAAAATCCTTGCCTAGTTTCACTTTACAACACCTAATAGACGTGGGGTTTTTTTTATTTTTTGGTTCTCCTTAACCAGTGGACCAGGGAAAATCCCTGTGGTGGAGGGAAATACTTGCTGGCTCCAGGACAGAGCAGTATTTCCTGGTAGAGTACTCTCTGACATGAAGCCTGACTAGACAGGGACTGGGGACTTGCTGTTGTTTGTGCTCACTCTTCTGGCATCTACGAGAGTTTGAGCTCATGCAGTTCCTGGAAGCATTTGAGCTTAGCACTGATCTAGGAGGCCATGATAAACACAAATGTAACACACTGCAAGGAACAGGGCTGTGAGTGATGGCCAGGAAGGAGCCTTTTGACCTGAGACTTCTTTTGACTTGTATACTTTGGGCCAAGGGAGGTTCTGGCATAATTTTTGAATGGAAAGCCTAGTATAGCTCTTTGTGGCCTGAAGTTTGTTGTGCTTTATTCTTGCTCTTTTTTTACCTTTTCATTGTACTGGAAACCTTTTAATAGTTGGAGGTGTTTCATCTAGCCAAGGAAGTAGGATTGTCTTTGGAGCAGACCTCTGCTGTGTTGGTGCCAGGATCACATCTGGGTGCTTATTTTGTATGAAAGGATGTTTGAAGTAGTAGGAAAAAACAGGAATGGTTCTGGAATCTCTTGTAGACCTGTTGAAGGAGCTAGGGAGACTTGTGAAGGAGGGTTCTGTGTTGAAGTCCTTGGTCACCACAGTGAATCAAGGTATGTGAGCACCACAGGTGGTGTCTCAGCAGGGAGGGATCCTGGGGTTGCTGAAATGAGATGTCATTGAGGCCTTGGGCGTGGGAAGGGGAACAGTGTAAGTGAATGGTCAAGAGTGAGTGTTATTACTATCAGTCGGAGAAGCTGTGTTAAATGCAGAAGTGCACCGCAGAGAGATTATAGTGTTAGAGCCTCTGTTAAAATAGAAGGGCAGTTTCCAAGAACATGAGTCAGGAAAGAAGAAACTGGGCAGCTCAGAAGAAAAAGGAGGTGCCAGGGCATGTTCTATCCTTTGTTCACTGTGTCCTTACCCCACTTTGTACAGCCTGGACATCTCAGTGCATTGCTGAGTATTCAGTTTGAGAACTCTGTGTGCAAGTGCTTAGCCAGGTTGTCAGTCAGTCACAGATCAAAACCTGCTTTATGTTTACTGGTTTTGGCAAAATGACAGTGCAGTAGTTGGTGTCTGCAGTAGCTTGTTTAAATGACCAAATCTGTCTGCAGTGAAAGTTGGATGCCCCTGCCCAGGTAAATTGTTTGAAGGTACCAGCAAGAAATAAATGTTGCAGATTCAGGAAATCCAGGTTTCTACACATGATGGAATTGTGAAGAAGTGTTTTCCACTATAAAGAGGTGGGGGTCCCCTGCATAGTGTGACAGCAAACACATATGTAGGTAATGTAAACTGAACTTACAGGATGTGTCGTTATTGTCAGCTATCACTAATCTGACATGGCATTATTTGGTAAAGGCTTGTTTTGGAATGCTGGCAAATTGAAAACCTTAAATATTTTAGACCCTTTTGGTTGAGCAAATTTGCATATTTAATAGAAGTATGCAATCTGCATTATCAGTTATAAGGTACAAATGAAAGTGTACCTTGGAAGCTTGTTTTGAAGTTGCTAGGTTGAGTTTGAGGCTCTTAATTCTCTGAAGGCCTCAAGCTTTAAGAGGCCCGTGGTTTTCCCATAAAGTCAAAATACATGGATATTTCCATTTTCTGATTAAGGCTTGCAGCCTCTAACAGGCACGGTATCAAGTTGGGTTTGACTGGTTCGTTGATTTGGGTGTTCTCTTTGCCAATGCCTTCACTGTGATGGTTGTCATTTTAACAACTGGTCTCTAGCTGACCATAAAATTGTTTTTCTGACTCACCTGTCTGCCACAGATGCAGCCCAAAGGACACACAAGAATTGTGTAGAATATCATCTTGGACCTCAGCAATGGTGCCTGGAGTACTGAGATGCACACATTGGCGATATGCTATCTTTTTTTTGCTCTGTAACTATTGTTACATGAGGAAAGAAAAAGCCCCATGTAATCTGTGGCCTTTCGAAAGCAATTCATGATTTAAGACTGGTGCAAAGTGTAGAACCTGTTGTGTGGAACAATGCTCGATTGAATGAATTACTTTCAGTGATGTTTATTTGCATGACTGTTGGAACTGTTGCCTTGAATTAAAATGTATAAAACTAGAAGATCTTTGCTCATGAAGTGAGCAGGATGTTGCTTGTGTTATTGACAATACAGATTTTTCTTTCCAGGGCACAGGTGCAGCAAGTTTTGATGAATTTGGGAATTCAAAGTACCAAAATCGCAGAACTATGAGCAGCTCTGATCGTGCGATGATGAATGCTTTTAAAGAAATTACGAACATGGCAGACAGAATCAACCTCCCTAGAAATATAGTTGTAAGTTCATGTCTCCCTTCCTTAAATTGTTCTGGCATTGACTTAGTTAGCATAATATAATGAGCACATGAATTTTTGATATTGCTGCTAATTAAATGGCCTAGAGTTAATTAAATTTCGTCTTCTTGCGTTGAAGGATCGAACAAATAATTTATTCAAGCAAGTGTATGAGCAAAAGAGCCTGAAGGGGAGAAGTAATGATGCTATTGCTTCTGCTTGTCTCTACATAGCCTGTAGGCAAGAGGGGGTTCCACGAACATTTAAAGGTAAGTTTTCAGTGATACAGATTCAATTTTGCTGTGAAGTAAAGGTTTAGTTACTGTCACTGTAGGAGGTTGGTTTTCTTATTCCTCGACTTTGTCAAATGGGTTTTCTCAGCTGTAGCTCTCCTTTCAGGGGAGGGCAGAAGGGTCTGTGGGAATTTGTTATATTTGTGGAGTCGGCTCTTGGGCATGGGGGTTTTAGCATTTCAAAGTTATTTTGAGTGTTGGTGAAACTTAAAAGGCATTGCTTTGATCAGAGGATGGGGGGGCTGTTGTAACTGAATTTAACTGAATTTGAACCAGCAGTTGTGCAGTAAATTTGTGCAACTTTTCCCTGACAGAGATGCAACTCTAGCATTGAGTACCAAATTTCTCTTACTAAGTGAGCTGTATTAATTAGCTCCTTATGATAAATGTGCACTGACTGAAGTTTCACAACTGTTCAGAGCTTATTTACTGACGGTGGCCTTCAGGACATTGGCCGTCTTTGTGAGTCGTAATACATTGAGAATCAAGTTTGATTATTTTGGGGGAGCAAATGCTGTGAAGCCTAAAATTTAATTTATACTCTTTCTTCAGAAATATGTGCAGTGTCTAGGATTTCAAAGAAGGAAATAGGCCGGTGTTTTAAACTTATTTTGAAAGCCCTGGAAACCAGTGTTGATTTGATTACAACTGGAGACTTCATGTCACGATTCTGTTCTAATCTGAGTCTTCCCAAACAAGTACAAATGGCAGCAACACACATTGCCCGTAAAGCTGTGGAATTAGATTTGGTTCCTGGGAGAAGCCCTATCTCTGTAGCAGCTGCAGCTATTTACATGGCATCACAAGCTTCTTCAGAGAAAAGGACACAGAAAGGTAAAACTTTACTTTTTTGGGGGTTTTTGGTTTGTTTTTAGTTTGCCATGTCTTCCTGCTTGAAAGAAAATTCAGTGTTACTGTAAAACTTGGATGAGGTCTGTGCAAACAGTGATAAGCTCCATTCTAACTGCATACAGCAAGGACCAAACCAGGATCTTCCAGTCCCCAAAATGAACATGGAGTAATTGGCTATGCTCAGTGTAAACTGAGTTCATTTTCTTCTGGTATTAGGAGTTGGATTCTTGAATGCAGTGGACCACTGCATTCAAATGAGCATAATAATTTAAGTTTACCCATGCTACTGTTTGCACATGGCCATTCTGCTGCTCTGAAATACTCTAAATGCAACTTGGGGGCAGTTGCAGAGAGCACTTGGACTTTGGATTACATTAAATCTTCAGTCATTCCTGCAGCCAGGGAATCACCTGCATTAGTACATGATCCTTGACTTACTGTGAGCCTGTGGTAAGGATGGAAAGTGTGGGATGGCAGGGTTTGTTGTGGATCAGCTGGGGCAAATTCCCTGCTAGCAGGGTAGCCCCTGGGAAGCTAGTAAGGAGTTCAGGGCTCTTTAGCCTCAGCGCAGCATGGATCAGCCCCTGGGGCTCAAGGGAATGAAGCCTACAGGGCAGCAATGCCTGGGGAAAGAAGTTTGCTAAGACTGCAGGGGATGAACCTGATGTGAGAAATGGATCCAAGTGCTCCACTGAGCTGTTCAGTTCAGATCAGAAATGTTGAAAATGTAGCAATTTCGTAGTGGAGAGTTCCTTTTGGATAAAGAATAGCTTTTATTTGTCAGGTTGTGGTGTTTTGTTCTGCATTTATAAACTGCTTATGTCCCTAGAGCGTCCATCCTGTTGGCACTTTCCTGGGCCTCTGAGTGATCTGGAGCCCAGGAAGTTCAGTGCCTTCATCTTTGCTCGTTGTGGGCTACAGGATTGTATCTCTTAAGAGTGTTAAAATACAGCTGCCTGCCATGGACACCGTGGCTCCACACTGCTCCAGTGTTCTCGGACAATGCTGAAGGCTCTCATGCAGTTCAAGGTTTAAATTTCTAACTTGACTAAATCTTGAGTAAGTTTCTGTGCATCTCAAGCAAGTGTTCTGTCAGCTTGTTAGACAGTGCTCTGTGTCTCTGCCTTATTTCTTGGTGCATTTTAAGGTTAATGTATTTAATGTTTAACTGAAGGTATCACTTTTTGTCTGTGACTCAGTTTTTTGTTTGTTTTTGCTTATATTTCATCAAAGCATAAAAATGAAGATCCAGAAGTTGATGATGATTTGTTAAAATATTGGTGGTCATATGTAGAGTTTGCAGTAGATGTTTCTAATGACTTTTGCACTTTTAGCCCTCTGCCAGTTTGAAATCGATGCTATTCCAAGATTGATAGGTAAAGTTGAACTGTGGCACATGAGAAGACAGACTTATGTATGCAAAATATTAGTCACCACAGTTAAAACCATTTCTAGCAGGCTTTTGGGAGAGTTGTAAATGAAGCAAGTGTCTAATGCCTCTTGATAAGTTATGCTTGCTGGTTTCTTCAATACAAATGGCAAAAGTGAAAACTAATCACTTCTCTGCTTTTTATTGTAGAAATTGGAGATATTGCTGGTGTGGCTGATGTTACGATTAGACAGTCATACAGGCTGATCTATCCTCGAGCTCCAGATCTTTTCCCAGCAGACTTCAAGTTTGATACCCCAGTAGACAAACTACCACAGCTGTGAGATTGCAGAAGGTTAATTTCTGCTAACCCCCTCCCCCAAAAAACCAACAAAAACTCTTTATTTTTGCCTATAATAAAGGATGTACAAAGTGTTAATATTGGGTCTTCATGTTGTGGAACTGGAGGATATGGAGATGGAGCATAACTGCTGGAAGGCAGCACACATTCCAAGGGTAAACAAGCTCATTGTGTGGCATTTTGTATGTATATATTAGTGGAAGTAAATATTTAATAACTGTTGCAACAAATTTAATTTCATATTGTTGTACTTACTTAGATTTCTTTTGTAGGGATCCAGTTAAGATGTATTTTGGAGAATTCAAAATATTGTGTAATTCCCAAATAAACTGTTTTCCAAAAACACTAGCTTGTGGGTATGACTGCAATGTGACATGCACGTACTGTTGTACATGCTGAGAACTGTAATGCAGTCTGTGGAATGGTGGAGTGAGCTTCATGCTTGCGGGCTTGGTCACAAGGCTGCTTAAATGCTCACTTTCTGGACAATTTCTTATCTCTGGAGCAGTTTAGTAGTTGTAGGGAGTTGAAGTGCGGGTGCTTGCACCCAGAATGTAAACAGTTGCTGAAGAGCTGTTCCAAGTTTTGCACAACTGCTCTGGAATATTTCTAAACTGGTTGCAAAAGGATTAATCCCATCCTTGGCACACTCCCTGATTCCCACTGATGTCTCTGCTTTTTTTTCTGTGAATTTGACATAATGACAAAGCAGCTAAAGCAAAGCATGAAGACTCACTTTAGGTGAATTCCTGCTAACTTCATGATGCTTAGTACTGTACATAGAAAAGTAGAAAGTATTTCTACTATAAGTTTCTGTTAAATTTCTGACTTGCCACCCTACCCTGCAGTCTGGCTGGCCTGTGGTTATGTTCTAAGTGAGCACTTGGTGTTTGAAATGATGTGGCAGGTGCTGAGTGAAGGCCTGAAGTTGAGCTTTGAACACTGGTTGCCTCCTGACAGTGTCCCTTTGTGTACAAAGCAACAACTGTGCTTAACTGGGAGTCTTCTGGTTCCTGAGTTCATTTTGTATCACAGGTGCAGATTCAGTTTAACCACACTAATGAGCAGCTGAAGGGTCAGCTTGCTGCATATCTGGTCCTAAGCCATCCAGAGGGAAGGCTGCATGCAGTGCTAATAGCACTAATTGCCAGTAGCCCTCACTGTTTTCTTGCTAGTTGAGCTTTAATCCTCTTGTGCCAGTAGAGACTGGAATAACAGCAACTGAACATTTTTTTCTGCAAACAAATAACAAGGTTGTACAGTCCTGTTACACCACAGGAGCTGTTGGTTGTAGCCATGAAAGATTCTCGTGTAGGTGTTAGACAGGGTATGATCAGTAGTTCGGAAGGCATGGATTCTGTGTCTGAGGTATTGCCTTTGACTTTGTTGCAATATTTTCTGTTACCTGGGCGTTCCTGGTCTTGGTGTGAGCTACTCCTGCTGCCTCCTCTGTGGGCGAAGCTGGGATATGTTGAAGGGGATGGGCCTAACCTTTAATGCTCTGTTACATCTTGGGAATGCAAAGGTGGAAATTGCTTTTACTGTGAGTGCTGCTTTCTAGCACAGGGCCGTGGGTTAAATCTTATTCCATGAAGGTTAAAAGTGACTGAAATGTACTTTGCCCATAATGCTCATACTTAAATCCTTGCAGGCATTAGGCACGAGCACTTGACGTGTGAGGGGTGAGTGTCTGCAGTTGAAATTGTTGCATACAACAAACACTGTCTGGACAGGAATTTAAATGTATCTGTGCAAAGCTCTGAAGTGCAGCAGATGGAGGCAGGGATGTGCAATCCTGCCTTGACCCTGCAGATCCACAAGCAGTTCCTGTATCTCCCTTGCTGTGGAGATGGCAGTAACGGTGCGCCACAAAGAGGCAAGAACTAGGAATCCGCTTGATGGGGCAGGTATATTCTGAAGGCCACTTACTACTGCCTGCACTAGGCTGTAGTTAATGTGAAGCATTCCAAGAAAAAAAACGGCCTACCTCTGAACTGATTCTTAGGCAGCTCTGACCCCTTTGGTAGCTCCTGCCCTGCCTGTGTGAGCCAGGCCCAGGGGCGGCAGCGTTTGCCAGAGTAGCAGGGCCCGCAGTGCCGGCAGCGGCTGCCCTCAGGCTGGGCGGGGCTCTGCGCGCTCTGCTCACCCGGGGATGGGCGTGAGGGAGGCGGCTCGGAGCCAGCCCGGGAGAAGGCAGGAGGCTGAAGGGTTGCATTCCCCACACACAAGTGCAAGGGCAGAATATCTTCAAGCGCCTCCTATGTTAATTCAGCGGCAGTTCAGACTAGATCCTTGAAACTCAGGAGCCAGCCCTTTCTGGAACGATTTTGTTTAGGCAGGTACGAAGTGTCTGTCTCCGGGCAAAATGGCGTCATGTGAAATTCCATGTGGCTCTTAAGAGTAAAGAATTCTGTTCTAAATATACTCAGAAAAGAAAGCTTCGTCCTCTGTCTAAAGAATGAGCTCAGTGTGGGGTAGGTAGGTTTAGATTGTGGTTTGGTTACACAGCTTGCTGTGGAATGGTGGGTAGGAAAGAGACTGTAATGAAGCAGTACCCAGTAGGGGAGAGTGCGAGTTGTGTCCCTGCTGCCCCCAGAGGAAGCCTGTGAGGGAGAATGCTGAGTCAAGCAGGCCAGACTACAGCTGACAGGGTCTGCTTCTGTCAGCACTGCTCCAAGCCAGAGACTGCTTTCTTCAGAAACAAGGGATGCCAGGAGGCAGTTTGTAATGTTCTTCAAAAAAAAGATTAAAAAATGGAAGCACACTGAGCTCCCAGCAAGAGACTTGGGTCCCCTCTTGATGGTAAGTTCTTTTCTGAAGTTACCTGTGGAGAAAACATGACCAGCCACTTCAAGAAACAGCAAAATCATGTTTGCGACACAATTTACAAATTACTCTATTTAGAACTTTAATTTGTGATATTAATGACTGCAAAACACTTAGAATGACATTTGTTAAAGGCACATTTCATTTTAATGCATAGTGTACCATTCTAAAATATCCTAGTTTCCTTACAAAGTGCTTGAGCAGCCACATACAGATAAAGTATAGCAAAATATATTTACAATCTAGGGTTTAAATCTTAATCTGCCTAAAAATATTTTAAAAACTACAGAGATAAAATTAGTGCTTTTTTCAGCTTAACTGGGTGAACAAACCCTGCCCTCTAATTTTTTCTAATTTTTTTTTTGTGATTTGCTTAGATTAAAAAAGGATTTCTGTACAAGATGTAGTTACAAAAAGGTATGTTTGAGGATACTTTTGTAAGTATTAAGCACCCTGTGAGATGCTTGTGTATATATATATATATATATATATATTTGGGAATCAAGAAGGGTGAGCTGACTGTACCTCAAAACTATTGGTTTCAGCTAGATACAGGAACATAATTTGTTTTTTATCAATATAGAACCTGGAAACTAGGAATGCTGAGGAGTTGACTCACTCTGCCCAATGTGATTTGTAGCACTGGGAAAGGTGCCTGCCCCATTCCTGTGGGGGACTAGCCTGATTTAGACCTAGTAACCATTATTTTATTTTTTTTCTCCCTTAAGCCTCTCCCCTGCCTGACCCTGCAGGTCTGTCCAGCATCATGATTTTAAACCACCACCTTAGCATTGCATACTCCAGTGGTTTGTGTTTCTTCTTTGAATTAATAAAATTACCAGTTTTTAATTCATTTGAGTGCGATGCTCACTGCCTTAGCCCATGAACAGCAAACTCTGGCCAGGATGAACCTGTGAGGTTTCAGTGCTGAATAGTGGTTGAGGTAAGGACCACGTGGGAAATTTATTTTCCAAGAGTTAATGTTTGCTCACAGAACAGCAAATGCCAAAAATAGGTCTTGTTTTACAAATACACACAGTGTTTGGTCTAAATTACTTTTCAGCTTTTGAGGTACAGCTTTTAGTGTTAAGGGGTTTATAAAATATACACTGTTTTTATCAAAAATATTTATACATTCTGTTACAACATATTGCTTTTTACCCTCAGTAACTGCCAATCCAGGGGCTGGAGGTCAGTGGCGTACATGGATACACTTTTTTGTTCACTTGGCCACTATGCAACATCAGTGAAGTGGTACAATTAAATTACTTGCCTGGAGGTAAGAATACATTACAACTTCCAAATATACATGTTCACAGCATGTATACATTGAAAATCCTTAAGTTTTCTAAGTGATATGATATTGTACAGCAGACAGAGGAGGTTGGAAGGGGTTAGATAGGGACTGTGAACTTCTCTGCCCCCTCGGGGCGCTGGAAAGGCTCAAGGTGAGTGCGGAAGGGGCCGGGCCTGGGCCTTGTGGCTGCTCTGCTCTGGGGTTACACTGAGCAACGTCCTCCTTACATTCCTCATCCCAACCAGGGCCTTAAGCTGTGCTCAAGGAGCTTGAAGGCAAAACTGTTTGGCAAGTGACTTTGGTAAACTTCCCGGATTTTTCTGGATTTTTCTTTGTAACGGAAGCACTTACACAGTTGTTATCTCAAAGGCAAGGTGTTTAACATTTTTCCTAATAAATACCATAGAAAATTTACAAAACAAGGCATATATGTTCTCCATACCATTATTTTAAGAACACAAGATGAAGGTGTAGAAACGTGTAGTTGTAAAGACTGCACAATATTTAGCTGAAATCATTTGCCTTCGACTAGAACCATATTCTGTGTGAGTGTCACCAGTATCCCAACTTACTTCAGTGTGGCTGAGTGGAGATTACCTAGCTCAAAGTCTGCTTTTCCCACTTAAGGCAGATACTTTAAAAAGTGATATTATCTGCTGTGGAAGAGTGAGAGAAACTGTACAGATCCACGTGCGCCCGTGTGTGGGAAGTTCAACACAGCCTGGGTTCACCAACTCAGCTTAGGAACACCATAGACCTGCTTTCCAGTGCTCAGATAAAAAACAATATACAAAGAGGCCACTCTTCACAAGAGTGTTAAAACAGTACTTAAAAGGATCTTCATGTGATTTAAAAAAACCCAGAAGCTACAGGTGGCACAGAAAGCAATTGAAGGGTTGGTATTCTTCTGAGAGAGGCATTCTTGTGAGCCAGTCAGCTGGGGCTTCACAGTGTATGGAAGTTAACACCAATCAGCAATGTAATCAAAATCTCTGAACATTTCCTGCTCTTCTTCTGAAAGTATCCTTGGTTCCCGAGGTGGAGTGAGGATAGGTGCTTCAGAGGTAAATTCATCATCAAAATTACTAACATCTTCGCGTCCTCTAATGGTGGGTACAAAAGGAGGCTTGACTTTCTTGGCAAGTAAAGCATGCCAATCTATTTGCTGTAAAATAAATAAACCAATGTTTAGTTCCCCATCTCTACTCCCTTTGTGTCCTTAGAAATAATACTAGTTTGTACTCACCCTGAAAAAGTGATGCTTTTTCACATCCTCAGCATCTTTCTCTCCAGCTCCAAGACGCCGCTCTGGATTTCTTCGTAGCAGCTGACAAAACATGCAAGGTTTCAGTGGACAAAGTCAGGGGGAGGGAAAGGAAGGAGGAAGGATGAGTGTAACTGTGTAAGAGCCAACCCCAAGATGAGGTGGATGGTGACATTGATACTGCCTGAACCTATGGACAATCCTTGCCCCTTGAAGAAAGGGACAGACAAAGCTTTAGCTTTTAGCAGTGCTCTTCCAGCCTTCCAGCACAGTTCCAGCAGCAGCTGAGCCAGGACCAGTGCCAGAGCAGATTCATCTGTCTCCCTGCAGAGCTGCTGCTGCCATGTCTTAGTACTGGAGGTAATTTGGGGCAAGGGCTCAGCACATAGCGCGAAGTTCCTGTTCACTGGTGAGGGTACAGATTTACTTAAGCCAGTGGTTCTTGCTCAGCTCAGAGAAGAGATTACCCTGCTGTCTCAGTGCTCAGCTCCTTCACAGCAGTTGATTTACCAGGAGAGGGTTCAAGCTGCTTCATACGCTCAGCCAAAGGAAAGGGTTTCCTAGTTAGCTCCACAAGTTTGATGCTCCCGCTTGTGAATTGTATTGCTGTGAGCAGTCCCCTGTGCCAGGCAGGGCCCAGCAACAGGGTGGGTTGATATTCATGATGCAGCCATCAAAAAATAATGTCTACTACATTGTGTATGAAATTCTGTGATGGAAAGAGCATGCACAGAGCTTCGACTAGCAAACTGCCAGTACAAAGTTCCTGGTACGCATA
This sequence comes from Oriolus oriolus, assembly GCA_013400235.1. Taxonomy (NCBI): domain Eukaryota; kingdom Metazoa; phylum Chordata; class Aves; order Passeriformes; family Corvidae; genus Oriolus; species Oriolus oriolus. The sequence goes on along the minus strand of VXBT01000191.1, from coordinate 254,657 downwards.
CTGTGGGTGCAGTGAAGCAGCACCCTCTCCCCTGTGGATATTGGCATGAATTTTCACAGCAAAAATACCTTCCACAGGTACTGCCTTAAAACTGTATTCTGCCTTCTTTCTCTAGGCAAACACTCTCTCCCTGGAACTAAGCAATTGTTTTAAATTACCAAATATTTATGCTATTTCTTAGTTATGTCACAGTAGTTACTGTGCTGCAGCACATTGCTGAATTGGGTGCTAAACTGATACTCAGCTTTGGACATTTATGTGGAGAGGCTGATTCCAAAGGCTTTGGAACTACCTCCAGTATTGCCTTTCTAACAACTGTGATAAGGTGCTAACTGTGACAGGTTCAACTGCCTGCCTTTGATAAGCAGACACATCTCACGATGGAATAGCACTAAAAACAACCGTAACCAAAATCAGCTGTTCCTTGCCAAGAATGAGACTGCAGATGCCATGTGTACAGTGTTCCCTGCCCCAGTTGGAATGAAACCAAAAAGATTTACAAGTCTTTGAATTAAAATATTCATGTGACAATGTTAATCTACCAAATAGGTCAATGCAGCAGTGTTCAGCTAGGAAAAGAGATCCGAACTACTCTAGTTAGGTAAAACTAGGAAGCTTAGCTCAGAGAGAAAATAGGGCCCCAAGTGTTTTACATTTTAAAAAGAAAAACTTGCTCCTAATAAAGTGGAATGGCATAGACAATTTTCATTTAAGGTGACAGGCAGCATGGCACAGCATAAATGAAGCAAGTCTAAAATTTAATTGTCAGAAAAAAATATACAAAGTGCAGGTTCCTAAAGTATTTTGTTCCTCACAAAAGTAATTGTTGGAAACAGGACAAGAGGGAGATACTGTAATATTAATTATTCAAATGTTCTTACCCGTCTCATTATTGAGATGGCTTCTGTAGACAGAAATCGCGGATATCTCACTTCATCATTTACAATGCTGTCAAACACCTCTTCTTCATCATCTCCAGGGAAGGGAGACTATAATGAAAATAATTTTAAAAATACTATAAACAGGCTTAAAATCACAATTGAAAACAAACTCAACTGAATGTTTGGAATTAGACACCCTGAAATGAAGTCATCCTTCCCAGAAACAGATACATAGCATTCCACAAGAAGAGAGAAAAGGCAAGTTGGTATTATCCCATAATTCCTACTGAAGGATTGTGCTTTAAAAATGTGCTTTTAAATGTAGAAACACCTAAAACTGGGATCTTCTTTGAACTCAGGGTGTACAGGGACCATGGAAATTATCTCTCAGCTCTTCTTTGGGGTAGCTGCCATTCACAAATAGCGTGGTCAAAACTTAATTTGTTTTTGTAAAATCTTTAGCATGTTGCAGCTCAAGGGTTTTCAAACTCTTTTGAAGTGGCCTGACAGACGTAGGTGACACTGTACAAGCTTTCTGTTCTTTCTTACCTGAAAGGAAGTGGAGGTAAGTTGAATGACCATCTTTTTTTTTGAAAAATGGACCAGAAGGTAGAGCAGTATATGCAATGGCAAATAAACTTCTCAATAGTGGTTTATTTATACCAGCTCATTTACATGGAACTGGGGCTTTCTGTTTTAGCATGTTTGGCATAATCTTTCACTGCTATCCAGTTTTATGTGTTAAAGTCCACTTCCATTCAAACTACAGGAGTTAAGAAGTTTATTTTTTCCCCAAAAGCATTTGAAAGCAGAAGACTGGTACTGCTGTACACATCCAGATTTGGTAATAGATGTAGCCTGCAAACTTAGCTCCCCTAGACGGTATGTATACATGTACTGTGCTCTTAATTAGAGACACAGATATTAATGTGTCATTACTGGAATTTGATTTAAGACACAATGATGTAATTAAAAATAAAGTAAAGCAAAGATTTAGAGGTTAACTCTTTGACCACTTACAACTCGATGGCTTTTACAATTGCTGATAATTCAAGCTCCAGACATGACTTGCCAACTTCTCCAGCATTACAGCAGCCAGTATCAGGTGAGTAGCTGCTCAGTATTTTACAGTTCTTTTTCTGGATGACACACATTAAGATGCTCACTGAAAAGCTGGGTAGGGCTATGCATGCTGTATAATGAATACTGATACTGTGGCAGGTAGGGCAGATGAAATGTTGACAGGCTGGTATCTTGAGTTTTGTAACCTTTTAAACACTGCTTAGTTTTATGATTCCACTGTACCTTACTAGAACTTACCTCACCCACTAGCATCTCATAGATAAGAACGCCAAGACCCCACCAGTCTACAGCTCTTGTATAGGATGTTTCTGTCAGCACCTCTGGAGCCAGAAATTCCGGTGTGCCACAGAATGTGCTTGTTCTGTCTCCAAATCCCATTCCTGAAAGTTACAGATGATGAAACGCAAGCAGTATTTTCTGCCATTCCACAACCTATTCCTCCAAGCAGAACCTCTCTCCAGAGCAACTTCAACTGATACTGTAGATCCAGGGCCTGTGTCCTGAAGGCTCAGGCCAATGAGGTAAAACAATCCCTCCTTCTTCCTCCCCATGCCTTGTTTCACATGTGCTTCTGTTTATATTTTTCTCTCCCTCACTATATGCAATGAGGCAGATTAAGCTTCCAGTTACACCTCTGTTAACCACTTACCTTTGGAAAGAAACAAACAATCTTATGCTCCATTTCTACCAGTTAGCAAAAGAAAATGCAGTACACACTAGTTTTGTCAAACATGCTCCCCTAGATGCTTCTGTAGTGCAAACTACATATAGTAAAGTAAAACATGGAGTCTAGTGACAGAACCTGGAGCAAAATAAGCCCTGTGGATTTGCCAGGGAGGCAGTTTGGGACAGCAGCACCACCAGGCCTGATGTGACATGACAAGGGGAGCTGCTGCAGAAAACCTGAGAAAACCATTTATTGTAGCAGTCAGTGAAGGAAAGAGTTTTCCTTCTCATTTTGTTTTGTCATTTATAGAACTTATTTGTAGCTACAGTCACAGGACTTGCCCTGGCACTCATGTCTGAAGACCTACTGAATTTATCCGATTCCCTCTTAGGCTACCTAAAAGGAAAAGAAGCTATGCAAACTGAAAAAGGATCTTTGCCCGCACAATGGGGTTTGGAGAAAAACACTGTAATAGCTACCTCTGTTTGGTAGCTGCCAGTAGTGAGATGCTTGAAAGTAACTTTCTAGGCCTCCCTTTTGGGATAATCTCTCAATTTTAGCTACAGTATACTTTGCATGTCATTTCCATACACTTAGAGTTGCAACTACTTCTGAGCTAAAAAAACAGATAATGAATCTGTAAAAAGTAAGAGCTCAGCATGGATTATAATGGCACTTGATTTTGTTGTACAGTGTCAACACGTTTAGAATGAGGAAACCACCTAATGCTTTTTCTACTCACTTGCAGAATGTGCGGTGTGCCTTGTTAACAAGCAGAGATGTGATCAAGTAAGAGTCAGAATAGGTGATGCTCACAACTGACAAAAAATAAATAAAAAGAACAGGGCAATGCTCAGATGCTCCTGATACTTCCCTACTAAGGAACTGCCTCCTATCTCCACATTTGTACAGAGATGTATTTTTTTCCCTCCAAATGACACATCATAAATAGACCCTATACACATCTGGCAGTCCAAAACTTGCAAGGAACAGTCAAGAGTAGGACAGACTATGGAATTCCCCGAGAAAGAAAATTTAAGGGCCATTACCTTCTTTGCAAAGACCAAAGTCAGCAATTTTCACAAAGCCTTCTGTGTCCAGCAGTAAGTTATCCAACTTCAAATCTCTAAATGAACATTTGAGAACAAAATTGCATCACTTGATATTTCTTCAGTACTATTCAGAACAGCTGAAATTCATCTGTTGGAAATGACTACTTACCTGTACACTATTTTGTGCTCATGTAAATACTGAAGTCCAAGAACCACACACGCAGCATAAAATCTGTTTAAAAAGTTAAAATTTCAATGGAATTTCGTTGTGATTTTCAGAATGTGAAGTCCATTATTATTGATTTTTTTTTCAAATGAGCCATCCTTTGAAGATTAACAGTTGTTTTTTTGGGCACAGATTAGTTTTATACAAGGCCAGAGTTTTAAAGCCAAATGGCAAAAATGCTCAAACTTGTAGCTTTCAAACTGTAATGCTCAAACTTGTAGCTTTCAACTGTTTGCTTGGGCTGGAGGATAAATTTTTCTGTAGTGTTCACTGCCATAGCATTGAAGGTTTTCTAAATCAGCTTATTCTTTCCTTTTTTAGCCTTGTCTGCTATTTTAACTCTTCATTCAGTTTTTTTAATATAATCTTAAAAAAAGTATCATAAAAATTAAGTATTTGTGTATAGATTTTGAATTCAGTGTAGATTCAGGCACATTAAACCTGCATGTCTTTTTCTAACAAAATCAGTTAGAATCTCCAACCCTTTTCAAAACCTAAGCAGCATTTACTGAAGTGACATAATGTGGTGGCATGTGGTGATAAAGCCCTTAGTTCTTATTCACTGAGCAAAGTGCCCTTCACTTAACGCCACAGGAAGGGAGGGATACTCACACTGCTCTGGGTTCAGAGAAGACATCAGTATGAATGTGCATCATCAGGTCCCCACCAGCAGCATATTCCATTACAAAGCACACGTGATCTTTGGTTTGGAAACAAGCAAAAAGGTTCACCAAGAAGGGATGTCTTACACTATTCACAGTTTCAAATATTCGCTTTTCACACATCAAGCTGCAAACAAAATCAAGAACAATTTAAAGCTGAGTGCTGAACCACAGTTTTTCAATTCTCAGAAATTACCGGTATTTTATATTTTACGTTTTTTGCTCTATTCCTCAGGATAAGAACATTTTTTTTGTTTCAAGAGAGAGATTTTAATACCAGGATTTCATGAAATTATATTCAGCTTTCCCAAATGAAAAGAGGAAACCTAGTAGTCCATGAAAATTGTGCCCTGACAATTTTCCTTCCAAATACTCAGACTGCATTAACTATGCATTGATACAATGTGACATTCATTTCAATCAATTTTTATTTTAATTGTTCACAAGACATAAAGTGGAAAACCAGTGACAGTATTACAGATATCTATCTATAGTATTTCCTGGTTATTTCTCCTTAAACCAATTGTTTAAGTTGTAGGTTATTGTTAATACAGCTATTCTTCCTGCAGATGAATACAGTCACTCTTAAACAGTTGTAAAAACACCTTCTTGCACTGAAACCAAACAGTTTTATAATGGCACCTTCATTTCCAAGCAAATAAAAAAAAAACCCTGAGTTTTGGGTCAAAAAGATTGAAAAACACCCAACAGTGGAGTATACAAAGGGAAAATATGATGGACAGGCATGACAGTATGTTACTGGTTGAGAAATAGCAACATAGGTTCTGCCAGTAAAGCAAACAATCCCTGTTATCCCCTAATGTGATGGAAGTAATTAGAAGTAATTAGAATAAATAATTGCAAGAGAACCTGAAAATAAAAAACAGGATCAGCTTTAAGTCAGAGCTGTAGTTCAGGCATAAGAAGGGCACTAAAACAAACCAGAGGTCACTCTGCTCCCTCCTTGCCCCAGAACAAGACTACAGCAGCCAACTATGCAGGGAGATGACAACTGACTTTGCTCTTCCACTCAATTCAACAACTGCCTGGTAGAGCACACAACTGATTTATGGAATCCACGTGTTATATTGTACAAACTGACCTGTCTACTTCATCACGAGCCACAATATCTCCTTTCTTTAAGGCTTTAATAGCAAACATCTCGTTTGTGTTTTTGTATTCTGCCAACAGCACCTAAAACAGAAGAGAGAAATTTAAGAGCTGTATCTCGTTTTTGAAAAATCTTTGACACTTGATACAGCCTTTTGACATTTACCTTTCCAAAATGTCCTCTGCCCAGTACAGCGCAGCATCTGAAATCCTTCAGACTGAACTGAAATCTTTGTTGTGATCTATGTAAATAAAAAAAAAGTCACAAAGTTTCTAGTTTGTTAGCTGTAAGAAATATTATTCAGATCAAAACAGCAAAACCACTGCTTTTTCACCTTCTATCTTCAGGCTCTCTGGTGTTGGTGTATTTCATGTCTGAATGGGGAACATCAGACTCACAGATTATTTCAGGCTGGAGTTTTGGAACAATACTATTTCTGCCATTTTCAAAATCAAAAGTTGTTACTTCATCCTGTGAAGAACAAGAAACCTGAAAATTTAAAACTGATTGTGAAGGCAAATGAATGCAGAAATTTTATTATAAGCACATGAAATTTTTAATACACCCAATACCTAGGCTAAAATGGCAAACTTTCAGATGATACAGGTAAGCAAGATTTTAATGGACTGATGAAACTGCTCCAGTCATTCTGTTCTTTCTTAATAAAACCATTTTATCCTGAATACCCTTATAGTTTTGGAGCTCTGGTTTTTTTCTGTGGTGGAAACAATGACATGGAGTGTTAAACACACCAACCACAGAAACAGTTTGCCACCAAGAGCAATCAGAGCATTCTATTGAGACAATTCTGTGTGTGGAAGTTAAGGGAGCATATGCTGATATATAAAGGAAGAAATCCATCACAAAGATGCCAATATTAAAACCTTGTTGAACTGTATAACCTGAGATTCTTAGAAGTTACTTGCCTGAGAAGGCACATCGGGAGCCTTTATCTCAGAGGAAGAGTCACATATTTCCGCAAGGGAAGATGCACGGGGTGGAGCAGGTGGAGGCTCAGGCTCAAGTTCAAAGTCCAATTTGGCTACAGGAGAGTCACTGACAAGAAAATAAATAACTCCTCAGTTTATAGCAAAAACTATTTTAGTATCTGTAGATTTCTCCTAAACCAAACCTTGTGTGTGTGGATCTAGCTATAAAATAGTTTTCCACAACTAAAACATGGAAAGATCTGCAGCCTTGCAGGATAACCAGACTCGGCACACATTGTGTACACTAGGGCAGAAGCATCTCACTGCTCCCTCCTGCTCTCAGGGGCACTGCAAAGCTGCAGGGGTGACCTACCCGGCTGGCAGGGTCAGTTCAGTGAGCTGGGCATCCACCACTGGCCCCGTGGCAGGCACTGGTGCTTGGGGGCTGAAGGTGCCAGAGTGATTCACTGTCGGAATAGCTCTTCTTACCAGCCTTCCCCAAGTGGCAATATTAATATTCATCTGAGGAGCTCTGAGAAATGTTTTGCCTATAGATATTGTGAAAAAAAGAAAACGGAGTGCAAGTAATTTCCTCACTCATTACCGAAACCAATAATTAAAAAAAGCCCATATTAATTAGTTTATCGTTCATGAAGAACAAACTGAATTTGTCATATTCCTTAGCAATTTCTAATTATTCACAATTAAATGCTAATGCATAATAAGGAATTCTAATACAAAAGATTTCTAAGTGCAATGCCAAATCCTTCATTATCAACAGCATTATTTGCAGGCAAACATTAGACCTCTGTATAAAAAATATCACAGATCTATACAATTTTTAAGCTTTAAATTTTATACTGAACAATCACCTTGCTGTTTCGAAAAAATTTTCTTCTGCCTCTGGAGTTTTGGTCTTCTTTCAATAACTGGATTAAAAAACGTAACCTGCAGTTCAAATAACGTGTGTTATAATTCAAGTTTCACAACAAAATGCATTCTTAAAAGGTTAAGGAAAACTTGCTAAACTATTCTGCAACGTAGTACTTGCAAGGATGTTCAAGTGCTTCAAAGAAACATTCTTACCTCTGCAAACAGAGTGCCTTGGGGTTCCAGATAGAGACACATGCCATGCCGTTGGTTATCCAGGAAATCTTCTAACCTCAGAAACTTTACTGCACACAAAGATCTCCAGTCACGCCAATAAACTGAGATTTCTAATTCACGTGACTATGACAGGAAACACAGACACAGGAAATCACTTATTAGTAGTTGTTCTGCAAGAGTTACCACAGTACAACTGTTAGATCAAGTAACTCAAGGATCAAGATGCAGAGCTGTTACTTTAACTGGCTGTCAGGGCTAACCAGTTAGACCGAACAAGCTCTCATTAGGATGATCACAACATTTCGCTGCAGTTCAGATGTGATCTCCAGTGTACAAATAAAAGCATAGGTGTAAAATTTCCCCTGAGAGTAGAAGCAGAGAGCCACAGTCACCAGACTTTCTGGGTCAGTCTAACAACACTGCTTGTGCGAGATATATTAGCTCAAGCTCTGATAACAAAGTTTAACTTGTGTTTAGAAACCTCAATTTTAGTAGTTTTCCATATTTCTTACATGTATCAACTTAATTTCATGCCTGCAGACATTTTAGTACCTGCACACACACAATGATGCAAAACCTTATAGAGTATCTCTAGAAATGCATACACTTTCTGTAACATGGTCATGAAGAGGGGCCAAAAACTTTAAACTAACAGGAACTACTGTTGTATCCTGCTAATGTGACTTATGTATTCTTAGGGTGTCTTATATGTGTGTTAAAAAAACCTGTCCCAGAAGTGAAGAATCCTGCAATACAATGTAACAGCAAGCATCATATGCTACTAGTTTAATTCCATCATGATACATCAGTTTACTGTCTATCACAGCTATGCTAGGTTTTAAAAGAAGTAAAAGACAGGAAGAAGCACCAGATTAAACAATAGCGGGGTTTGGATTGTGCATTTCCAGTATACAAGGATTCACAGAATATTCTGAGTTGGAAGGACCCACATGGATCATCAAGTCCACCTTTGAAGTGAATGACCCACATGGGGATTGAACCCACACCTCGGTGTTATCAGTACCATGCTCTGACCTGCTGAGCCAGTCTCAGGATACATGGCCAGGAACAGCAGAAGCAAAGTCCTTTTCTGGCACCAAAAAGCCGAGTTCTTAAATAGAGACCACGACACAGAGGAAGCTGGCAGGAGCAGCTACTACACCGAGTAGTTCTAGTCTTAATCTGAGAATAACTGAGGCTTCAGGGCTTCACAGCTGCTTGGTTTTTTTCTGCATTACTCCTAACTGTAACCTAAATTTCTCTACCTGCAGGTCTGAAGTTGCTTCCTTCCTAGATGGAGGGAATCTGGACTGAGGCTCGGCGGGAAAAAAGCAAAAACAGGAAAGTGGCTTTTATTTTTTCTCATGTGAGAAGCATGTACTGGAGTAAGCATGTACTGGAGGTAACATTTAAGCTCCTAAAATACAGTGTAGTTTTCAGTCTATATTTAACACTGACAGAAAAAACTAATCCTTGTACCTTAAAATATTAGGACTATCAGGTATCTAAAAAGAAATGCTTGATTTATATAACATAAATTCTACTTCCAAAGTATCAGTTCAATACTTATGCCCTCCAAGTAACATTTACAGTTATAAGAAAGAACTATTAATGAATTTATTATTCCTGAAGAACTGACCAGCTGCAGATGAGAACACTCCTATAAAAACACTGTAAAAATTCTATGACATGTTTTTACCAGAACATCCAAACTGTATCTGCTATCACAACTTACTGATAAATACTAAAAGCTGATGATCCAAATAAAAATGTAAGCACCATCTATCACAATCTAAAAACCCACTAAGAGTTAGATCTTGGCAAAAATATTCCATCAGTTTGTAAGTCGGAAAAGATTTCTAGAATGCTGGCCCAGCACAACAGCCTAACCCCGGGAGCTCACTGTAGTAAAGATGGGAACACTGCACTTAACAGAATTTGAACAAAATGACAGCAATGGGGGAGAAAAAAAAGCAACACGAAATAAATACAAAGAATCAACTACAGCTGTCAATGAAATCAGGCCACATTTTTACCCTGTCTAGTTCCAGTGTAAATTTCTGATCCCATGACTGATTGGAAATCGGTTTCCAGCTAGTTTGACCAACCACAGTGTTATCCAGCTTCAGTACAGCACAGACTTCATCTGTAAGTAAAGTACACAAACTCAGCTTAAATCTTTAAGAGGATTTTCCACAAACAAAAAAATCTTTCCCTTAGAAATGTAATCTCATATTTAATTGGTTCTTAAGGGCATAATAGTGTGGTTGTGCTTTTGCTTTTGTTAACAGCTTAACAGGTGAGGAAACATTTACGTTTAAAGCTTTGAATCAATTTAGTATTTTAAATTACAGAACACATCATGCTCATGAAAATTTAAATAAAAGATATGCATAAAAATAAGAGAAGTAAGGGTATACTGAACTGGACAAGTCATCAGTTTTCAGAAGGTTTCTACTACTTCCACTTTTACTTTTACTGGGTCTGCTTATGAAAGATGATCTGGCTTCATTTGGACTCCAACCAGGTAACGTAATCGATGTGGCTTTTGATCGACCAGGGACATTTTCCAAAATATCTTGGCAGCCCATGAGCCTCACTTCTAGGGTACCTAGAAGAAGAGACAATGATTTATGAAAGATTTCTGCTCTTAAGTAAACCAATGAATGACTAACAACTGATGGCAATAGCTCACATTCTGACTCCCACAGGGTGTAACAGAAATATCAGATGAAATCAAAAGACAAATCCAAGACACACATATATATTGAAAATAAAAGCATTAAAGGTCAACTATGTGGGACTCAACCTTCTAGGAAAGAGCAACAGTTCGCCAAGATAACACAAAATAAATTTTTGTTCTGTGTCTCAGAAGTATCTTTGTTTTCTTCACTTGAGAACCTAACTGACTTTGGTTCAAGTTGTTAGCAACGTCATTTTTTAAGACTGACAAATTTCAAGTTTGTTATTAAAACAATGAATCTTGCAGATGGAGCAATAACAATTTTTAATGAGTTTTATATAACTAATTAATATTGGATAAAATTAACAAACTATTGAGACTACAGATTTGTGTAAGAAATTGCACACTAAGAAATCCCATTTGCCTGCTGCATGCTGAGGTCAAATTTGAGTTAGTATGTAATTTAAAATCATTGAATTGTTCCAACTTGACTGAATTTGGATTTATAAAAGCTGAGACAAGAAGCTATTCTTCAACAAGCTATTCTTCTAAATCTTCTACATCTTTAACCAAACGAGGTATAGAGGCTGCTGTTCAAATTGAAAAGAGTTTCCTCTAGCAGAACAAAAAACATTTGAATACCACAGATGATTACAAGAAAGGTAGGCTGGCTTCATCCTGTACAAGATAACATCTAAAACTGTGACACCACCGACTGGCAAAATCAGCTACTAGAAGTGGTGAAATCAGCCAGTTCATAATCAGTGTCAGCTAGAAATGCAGCTCTGAAATGCAATCTTCTTTTGATAGCAAATGTGCTTAACCATGAAACTTAAAAGTACTCTTTTGTAACAGAAACTTAAGTCAGACTTAACCTAGAAATGATCTGGCAACATCATAGCCCACAGAACAGACACCAAGAAACCAGTCTAAGAAGAAATCCCAACCTGTAGGAAGCTAACAGCCGTAAGTGACAGCTAAGCATTAGGCTATGAAGACAAAGAGATGCTATTGGCTTCCGAAACAGGTTAAAAGGTAAAAGAATACTTCATTCCCAAACTCTGTTTAGAAAAAAAAAAGATATTAATAAGCAGAAAAGCTATACTCTTGTATAAGGAATGGATGTAAATCAGAAAGTTGTGTTGATGCATGCTAAGAAGTATGACAGTAGCATTGCTCTATTTTTCACAAAGCATTAGAGGCAAAACACAGAGACACTGTTCATTTAAATCCAGCTCAGTACAAAAGCTCTTTGTATGGACAATATGAAAGGGAAACTATTAACAACTTCACAAGCATGTAGCTTTGTTTTTTCAATTTCTATTAAAAACTTTTCATATGTATCAGTAAATCAAGTTTAAGGAGAAATTGTCACTATAATGTATCTGATCCTTGATTATGTATTACAGGAAAAGAAAAAAATACCAAGCTGTTTTATACTCAAGGCATCATACTTCCTGCCTACAGTCACTGATAATTTGAGATTTCATTTGATGAAAAAAGTTCCTCTTACCACACAGCCTTATAAGAACTCTCGGCTGAGGTACTGATAAGCCACAATGCAAGAGAAATAGACTTGCTCCATATTATTATTATTATTATTATTATTGTAGCTTAGCAGAAGAGTTCCTCGTTTTGTTTTAAAATATAACCCCACAGTACTTCAGAACTGAATTCTGGTTTCAGTTATACACCATAACCTGAGTAACATTTGAATTACAGGTGGTTTTTTTGTAATAAGCTTACTATGTGAATAGTAGGCTTAACAGTTACATGCAAAATGTGTTAGGAAACAAAACATAAAATAAAATCTGTCTCTTCTATGAATTCTCATGTGGCCACTTACTAAATACATTTAAAACAGCAACATACCCCTAAGCAGTAAAAAGCATGTTTTTCTTTAAGAACACTGTGAGGCAAATATTCAAGACCTTTTGTTAAAGTGTCGTTCATCTCTTGATTTGAAACTTCACTTTCAAATGAAGGACAGTTCCAGGTCAACCCAAACTATGAGGAGTTTCTAAGTCACATTTATATATAAATGTACTGGTCCCTCACAGTAGGCTAAGTCTCTTAAAAAGAATCACCCCCATCTTATCTGCAAGGAAAGCAACTGACACCAACAAACAAGAGTCTTCAATGGTTTCATGCACATTTGTTAGGACCTCCTTCTCTGGATTACAAATATAATGCATGATTTGGTAGTATAAATCTCACCTTCCAGAAATCCAGTGAGACCCAGTGGGTAAAGCAGGAACTGGGAGAAAAGCCGGGTGCTTATCTCCAGCTCTGTCACCTACATGTTGTATGATCAGGGCAACTCACTGAACCCTGCTGCAACTTTATTTTCCTATCTGTAAAATGGGGACAATGATACTTATCCACCTTGATGATAAGTACTTGATAATCTAAAGACGAAAGGCATTTGGTGAATGCTAGCAATACCATTCCATAGGGACCTATTTAAGGCCAGAACTTCACATTTTCAATAGGATTATAAAAAGGTCAACAAATAAATCAAAGAAACTTATCTGCATTTTTTGCAGTGCATAGACACTTGGAAACTCTAAATGCCTTTGTTTAGGAAAAGAACAACAATTAAATATGTCCAGTAAGAAATATAGTTGGCATCAAAGGCTTATTTTAAACCATTAATTAAGATCAAAAAAAGAAAAACAAAAAAGGCTCTTTGAATCATACCTGTTAAAGCTGCTGGTTTGGACAGTGTACTATACTGGTTTTGAGTAGATATTACACTCTGACGAGGACTTAATGTGGGTGAAGAGACTAAAGAAAGCTCTTCTATAATAACACTGCTTTTGGGATGGTTTTTAGGAAGTTCATTCAATCTCTGTTCCAGTGAATACTTCAAGAGGTCCAGCTTCTGGCTTGATTCATTAAATCTTGCTTGTGCCTTTTTAAAATAAAAAGAAATTTGAAATAGTTCAATTTTTTTTCCTTAAACAACCTTTAAAACAAAGTATCAGAAATTGTAATGACATAAATTACTTCTGAAAGTGCCTTTCTGTCGGTAACTTTCCCAGATCCAAGTAATTTCATCACATTTTTTGCACCTTCTGCTACAGCATACTCTATCCTAAAATGATGCCGTAATTCTTCCATTCGGAGTTCAAGAGGGCTTATCACAGGTTTTGCTGCAAAGAGATATAAACAAACAATCTTCATTGAAGATAACAACCAGGTCTAATTTCTTTAATATCAACCCCTCCTCCATATAAACAGAGGGGAGAAGAAAAAGGAAAAAAACCAGGAGAGATGCATATTTAGTAGTCCAAAGAGAAGCTTGACATATCTCATAAAAGTGACATTTTAAGCATCTGCATTTGAATGAAGAAATAAGTGATCAGGGCCTCAATTCAATAAACAGCGCCTACTCTCTGAAGAGCTGTAATTGCTAGAGGATGTGAGAAAAAGAATATGTCTTCAGAGGAGTTAAGAGAATAAACCCGAATATCCCAAATATTCAACTGGCAAGGAGGTTTTGAGACTTCAACACTTCTCAACTTCACTGTGAACATTTATCTTTTAAACTACTCTGTAGCCAAGTAGATCCCTGATCAGTTTCTGATAATCCCCCTGCTTCACCTGAAATCCCATGGAATCTGGCTTCTCCCAGCACAGAGAAATGTGAGAGATTCCATACACTGCCATTGCCAAATGGTCTGGGTTAACCATTCTAATGTCCACATCTTACAGTGCTTAGATATCCTAAACAGAATATTTCCTCGATATATTCCTTTCTGTTTAAAGCACTAAGAGTAGTAAAAACACAAAAAGGCATTTGAAAGCCCTTTCTAGCTTGAATTTCTTTTTCTTTTAAACAAATGATATATGTAATCCACGTGCTAAAATGGGGTGTTAAAAAGTGGAGTGTAAAAACAAACACAGAAACCAAACACCTCACACACCACAAAACAAAACACACGCACACACATTTTTCATTATTTAGGATATATCCAGGCCCTGACTACAAGCATTGTCATACAACGTCAGTATTCAGAAATGCACACAAATAAAGTTCAACACTTAGAGATATACCCATATGCCCATAAGTTTTTAGTACACTCATGCTATTAGAGCTCAGGGGTAATTTTTTGATTATTTGAAGATTTTCAATGAAATGCAAATTTAAAAATACTTCTGAAATGCAGCATGAGTATTTCAAGCCAGGTAATTTCAAAACCACTTTTTTTGTTGCTTTAAATATAGTTGTTTAGCACTCAATCTAGCCTAAATACCTATAAAACCAGGAAAAATTCTCCATCTGTGCTCCCACTAGGAATAATAAAGTCAATCTATTTAAGTATGACAAGCAGGCTTTGTACTGGCATCAGATTTTTTTTTAGCATAATATAAAGATTATATGCTTTAAAGAAAATCACTAATTATTAAGACAAAAGAAAGCATGCATGAAGGGAAAAGGTAGACCATAAAGTAAAAATGGACTGCATAAGGTACAAAAAGGATGCTAAAGAGAGATTGTATTTCTCTTCATTATGATGAAGGTATTTTCCTTCCAGTCAGATGTATCTGGCACCCCAACGCACACAAAGTTTTGCTAGTCTCTGATTATTTTTGGTTCATGCAAGCTTTATCAAACATTCCTACTAGAAATTTATGGTAAGTCTGTGTGCATATGGGTATATATCTATATGGTATTCTGACATTAATGATTCATATTTCCTTTCTACACCATCACCATTATCAAAAGCCAGTTCATTGGTCTGGACTGCCTGAAGAATCTGCATCCTTATAACTTCTATTTTTGTCTTGCTGTCCTGAAGCATCTGCTGAGCTGTGGCAAGAAGTTTTCGATCCTATTAAAACAAACAGACAGGTTGAAATCATAAACTTCTTCATGGAACAAGACACACTGAAAGTTTCAAAAGACACATACTTCGGAACAAGAACTAAATCTATGCATTTCGTTTGGTGTAGCATTAGGCAAACTAACCACATTAGGATATATTAGTGGAAATTAAGTTAGGACAGAGGCATTGGTTGATTAAAGACTGTAAGCTGCTCCCAGGGAAACTGTGTGTGTTTCAAGGCGTGTAAAGGAGGCATGATCTAGAAACATTATATGTGTAGATTAATGTTTTGTAAGCTGATTCTAAAGAAAGGAGAAGTTATTAAGTGCAAAATAACTCCAAAACTCTGTAGAATGTCTCCAATTTACTTTGAGTATGGTAGGAACTCTTGTAATAGACAAGTTCGCTAGACTAAGCCCACATAAAAGTAATTGTACTATTTAATCTGAGCTGATTTTCAATATCGAAATTAGAAATACGAAGTTGCTTACATAGCACATTATGTCTGCAGTACATTTTTCTGAACAAACGAAAGCTGAAGATTTTTTGCATTAATAAATATGTAACAAACAAGGGCTACTTCATTAGCCATTTCATCAGCAACCTAAGTACTTTTAAATCTAAATAAACTAAGATAACCAAGTTTCGTTTTCAAAAGCAGTATCACAAGAAGCCATTTAGAAGAGAACATTCCTAAAGATGAGCTTTCATAAACCTCTATGGCTGCCATGTAGCCCTCTCTCTGTGTTCTGGGAATTACCAGACAGCTTAAAGGTGATCTGACTTGCAGTAAGAACAGCAACAAAAAAGGTGTAAGAAAATTTAAGGCAGTGTATTTGTCCTGTCCATGCAGTACCAATCAATCACAGTAATTAACAGCAGTCAGTGCAGATGTGTACCACCCTTGTTATAGCCCAAAGGGTATTTTGGTTAACTCATTTTGTAGTCACTCTATAACCTCATTAATAAGTTACTTTCCCATGGACATGGTTTATACTTATATTTTTAATTTTATAATGAACCTATCAATTATTTAAGACATTAAAGAAATTAAATTCTTCTCTTGCCATAACCAAGACAAAGAACTGCACTGAAGCTCAGATCCCAGAGCTGGAAATACTGGCACCATGAAGCATACTGTAAGAAAAATCTGCATGCTGAGAAATTTACCTTCACAGAGCTCCTCTATGACTTTGCAGCTAATGTATTACTCACTCAGATATTTTAATGCTGCCCTGTGTTCTGCAGGGTAGATACACCAAGATCTACACACAAGACTTTGGTAATATGGAAAGAAACTGTGCCCCCTCTCCATACCATAGTTTCACAACTCTTGATTTTAAGTTTTAGTATTAATCAACATTTCAGGGAGATACCACTAGTTTTCATATTTTAAGATTCCATGTTACCTATCCAATCAATGATCACAGTGACTTTCCTAAATCAATACTTTCTCATATACAGATGTGAAATTTTGAAATAATCACTGACTTCAGCAGAGTATAGGATTTAAGTAACAGATTACAAGTCACTCTAGAATGCTGTATTAAACCTTATCTACGCATCATTCTAATGTATAAATATGCTGTAAGTGTTTCTTTGCCTGCATCTTCCCTTTTAGCTTATTTTGGATCTTGCTGCTCTTGATTACTGCTCATAGTCTCTCTTACTGGAATGGATTTGCTTGCTCAGGAGCAACAGCAGCCCTTCAGCGAGTAGAATGGAGGCAATCCAGCATTACAGAGATATCCTTATGTTTTAAAGAGACAGAAGATCCCATCTTCAGAATCAAAATGTTTGTGTAATGCTCAGCAGCTCTTTTAGTGTTGGAGGCTGAATACAAAGTATTTCAATGCATCTTCTGAGTACAGAAGAAATGACAGTGCCTGTAAAACTGATCTGCAAAGCTGTCATGGGATCTCAGAGAACCTACACACGTCCAAGCAAAGATGATTGTTATCTCAGAAATGTTTAAGTCCAAATAGGTTGAGCTGAATGTTACTGAAGCAAGTAAAGTACAAAGGGAAAAGCCTCCCATGAGATGATGGGCTTATTAACAGACAGCTTTTTCATTTTTAGCAAACAGATTATAACCTCTCTCCATTAAATTTAGGTCTGAAAATAATACAACGGATTTGAAATTAGATCATGTAGTACACTTGAAGGAAGGTCACAAATGAGTTTAATATGTTTAAAGATGGTCCTATGACTACTTTTTAAAGAACTATTGGATTACTGGGATTGGATTCAAACTGGGGATTTTCTGCCCCTTTTGCCCACCCCACCCAGACACTGGGATTCTTTTAAGCTCTGCTTTTTAAAACATAATCAGCATGCTCAAGCCTACCGTTCAAACTTGCCAAACTAACTCACTACTGAGCACAAAAAAAAAAAAAGAGAGAATGAATACCCACCATTTCCATCCTGTTTGTTGAAGTGGCTGGCAATGCCTTTGTGCTTTCCAGCTTGCTCTCTCCAGCCCAGTTACTATATACTCCCAATCTGGTAGGCTCATTTAAGCATTTACCAATCGCAAATACAAGATTCAATCATAAATTTTAATTACATGCCTCAATCTAAAGCAAACCAGAATTTATCTTCTCTACCTGGTCTGATCAAAGCCTGCTAACAATGTCTAATATTACAGCCTGAGTGTTTAGTTAAGTTTTTCAGCCTGTTATAAGGTTACTCTACCAAGGGTTTATTAGAAACCTAATTCATGTATGTCTTTTGATCCATTTGGGTCAGCTGATTACTAGATTTAAGTGTACCTGATGTTAAGTATATGGCCCCAGAGGATGTACACTCCAAGGGTTTCCAGGAGCTGAGGGACTGTGGTGGATGGACAGCATTCTCAGGACTTTAGTCATAATGTGCACTCCAGACATTTCTTCTATTTGCCCCCAGCTAGTACGTTACAGGTCACTTTCAGATAAGGCTACTTGGGACAGAAGGAACTTGATGGCACCTCTGGTCCATTGAGTCTAAACTCATTTTCTGGGAGAAAGCAGCGCTCCCTGCTATTTTTTCAAGGTGTAAGGAAGTCATACAGTAGGCAGATACAAAATTATCTGCCTCTCCACCAACACCTAGCCCAAATTCAGTCAAAAATATGAAGTTCCTTTCCAACACTTTCTGGTTAAAATCAGTTATAAGGGGTACCAGTGTAATTCCCAGATGCTTACTCTTCAAGCCAAACACTTCCCTTCAGTAAATTCACTGACCGAGGCAGGTGCTGGCTCAGCTAACATCTTAAAACATTTTGATTTTACTTACTACTGTCTGGACAGAAAAATATCTAACCTAGCTACTACATGCTATTTGTTAGATCTACTCTTGTGTTTCTCCTTAGTTTGGAAATTAATCTCCTTAATGATTTAGTAAAAGTAAATTCAAAGAACAGCTAATGAGTAATGAATGAATGGTGAAGGGTACGTAGAGGACCTTCCCCTCCCTTTTTTCTAATTTGAGAACTATGACTGCCTCCTTATACTGAACAAAATGTGTTGTGTGTGTGTGGGGTTTGTTAGTTTCTCGATTTGGTTTTGTTGACTTTTTTGTTTTGTTTTCTTTCATTTAAAAAGTTTGGATGTTTCACTTGAATTAACAGATTCTTAGAGTATGATTAATTTTATTACACAGAAAAGAATATGTAATAAGCTGCACTCATTTAGACGTTAGCAAACACTCCCTCCACCTCTTTGGAAAAATTCTGGTGCTATCAAGAGAGAGGGTAAGTGCAAGTACTCAAAATTCAGATATAAGTGTGGCTTTATTTTTAATTTCATTTTATTCTATTAGTTGCTACCGCTAGATTACCACACTTCCATTAAAAAAAAAATTTCAATGTGTATTTTATATGTATGTATACCAATGCAGGTTATGACATCTCTATCAGAATACTACACACATCTTATTGAAGCATTTGGCACAGATCTTTTTACTGCTAACTAGAACTAGATGACCAGTTCAGAATATACTTGGCAATACTGCCTTTTTTGAAATTATCATGCACATAAAAATGTTAAACTAATGGATTATTTTTTTGAGTGGAGCTAGGAAAAACATCAGACACCAGTCAGTGTCCTACCAAGCTTTGCTGCTAAGTGAATCCCACATGGTCAAAGATTACTAGATGTACTAAATTTAGTAAGCCGGATTTATTATTTAGGTTGAGCTGCAGCTGCATAAACTGATAAAACAACCACTTCAGTGGGTATCAAACCACAACAAAAAATTGTATAGTGATTTGTAGCAGATCTGATATAACTATTTAACAAAAATATAGCCCAAACTAAAAATACTGAAGTTGGATACTGTTTATACATTGTACAGTCACATTACAGCAATATGAAAATCCACAGTCGTTTAATGATCTTTAAGCATTCCAAAGCCTTACCTTTGAAGAGCCATTTGAGTACATCTGTATCATATTTTCTGCTCCCTGTTTTACCTTCAGTTCTATATCCAATTGCTTCTTCAAGGCCATCAATCTGTTGTTCGTAGAAAACCGAGGATCGCTATTTGGAGTATCAGGAGTGCTAGGACAATCTGTGAATTAAAGGTAAGATATAAGTGTGCAGAAAAATAAAAAACAGGAAGAAAACACCCGAACCACTCCCCCAAACCCCATCTTACACTCTATTCTATGAAGTTACAGATTAAACTGGAACATCCTACTTGAGAATTAAGACTGACCCTCCTGTCCAGAGCTACTTTGCAACAGCACTGCAAATGCGCCTTAACATGAAAAGCCTCCTGAAAGCCCTGTGACTCCTACACGTCCTAATTCACATGAATCACTTCCGGGACTGGGCAAACAGGCAGGTTTGCAGCTAAGTCTATTTTTATTTCAAAGGAGACTTATTTCTTCTAGAATGTCTTGAGTCAATTAAAAAAATGCAGTTTTCCATTATGCTTTCTTACACCCTTGGTTTTAAATCTTAAGTGTTTTAAAAACAAGCTTGGATAACAGTATTAGATACTAATGAGAACTGTCTGAATACAGCTCTTGAGTAGTACCTCATCAATTTTAGTTGAATACTGCAGACAGTGTTTATGTCAAAATTAAGGACAGATAAAACAAGCCTTTTTCTTATTGTAAAGCTGAATGTTTTCTGCTCTGGAGTCGTAACAGAATTCTGGGATAACTGGATATATAGGCAGACAGGTTATTGAACAACTAATGATTTGTTAGAAGGATAAAGCTTTTTCATTTGATAATATTACTGTGTTTGGGTCTCCATCTTGTTGGATTAATGTAATGGAACGCAAGTTAGTTTTATCAATTAAATTATAAAATCAAACTCCTTAACATTTCCTAACCAGTCTATTATATAACTTCAATTTCAGTTCCTGCAACATGAACTGTTAACAAACTGAAAATAAGTGGCCACTGGACTATTTCCAACACATCTGTCCTTACAGCTAACTATCTTCCCTAACAGTCCCAATGACTTCTCTTCCAACCTTTTGGTAAGAGAGGACAAATTATTCCACTGTAATTTTTTTTAAAATTTTTATTTCTTCTACCCCAACAACTGAGAGAATACCTTCTCTATAGAAAAATGACACTGGGCTCCTGGAAAACAGTATTTACTCAATAGGAACAGTAAATTCTTTTTTCCAATTTTAATAATCTTCCTTGCATTAAAACTAGGATGAGGAATCAAGTTCCTGAAATCCTCCATTACCAGAGAACACAGGCAGTGCACTAGTAACTTACAAATTTTTACTTATGAAGTGTCATGGGGAGATGTCTTATCTGCCATTTCACATACTTCTGTAAAAGCTTCTGATAACTACTTTTGGAGATTTAATACATTTTGCTTCCAAGTTTGCTGGGTAATTTCCTCCTAAACTGTAATCTTTGCCGAGGCTACATACAGATTTCATGTAAGGAGTTTTAATTTCCTCTGCTGCTAATTCACTCTTCACTTCAAACCACTTCAAGTCTCTTACTGCATCCTCACTACTTAAAGGTAGGACAGAAAATACCAGATGTTAAAAAAAAAACAACAACCCCAAAAAAAACAACCAAAAAACCCCCCCAAAAAATCCAAACCCCAAACCAAAAAACTGCATTACTCCTCAGCTGTTTTGTCGCTGATCCTCTCCTCAATGTTTTGGCTTGGTTCCTCTGTGGAACTGCACTTGAACAGCTTTACCTTAAATCTGTTATTAGTAAAACAAAGATTAACAAAATGCTTTCCTATCACTTCTGTCTTCACTTTCAAATAATCCTCACCTCATAATCTATTCAAAATGAGAACAAACATGAACGTGAAAGTCACAATGTCAAGTCTCCTTGTAAAGCAGATTCACCGTAAAAATGAATATTTACCAACTTTAAATATATGATGTAAGCCTCTACCACTTAAAGATCCTGGACCAACTGATGATCCCTGTGAAGACTGTGGGGCTCCTGAAGTCTGTTTTCACAGCTTTTGAAGATGTACACAAGCAGCCGTTCTTTGCATTAAAACAACACTCAAGTTGCAAGTTAAGGACTAATTAGAGATACCATGTTTCAGGCTGCCCAGGCAGCTGTTATTATCTGCCTTTGCATGTCTCCACTGTGAAGGTGTAACCACATCACTTACCTGGGTCATCTCAAGAGTTGGTCTGTACTTGTGGGTGTAACCTACCCTCTACTTAGTTAAAATTGTTGCACTATATGCTTTGTTAGTAACTAATAGCAAAGGAAACTTTCCTGCAATATGGACGAATTGCTAGGAAGAAGTAATTTTTTGCCTTCAGGCATAATAGCTGCTCACCAAACTCCAAAATATGGAACAGTATGTTTCTTAATATAGCATGTTTTTTTTTTTTTTTTAAAAATTACCAATAGCTTCTCAGAGATGCTTTCCAAGGGACTCCTTCCACCATCCCCCCAACTACCCTCCTCATTACTCAGTAAGTAGCACGAGGCAGCTTCTTATAGAATTTGGATTAATTTTTAAATCAGCCGGACAAACCGGTTCTATTACAGAAAGCATTGACAGTCTTAGCAGCAACACTACAAGGTACATCTGTATTAGCTGTTTCCTTTTCTCTTTGTTCTGTAAGGTTGTAATGACTTTGCATGGCTAGTTATCTCAGATTCATTTGTGTAAAGCACTATACAGAGGGGGTCAAATCTCCTCCGCAGGCATTTAGTTATCTTCACAGTACAAATAAGTAATAAATTCATCCAGGTAATTGCAATCAATGGGATTTATGTATATCCTTAAAGTTAAACAAGAGTTAAGTACTAATACCAAATTGATATTTCACTCAAAGTAGGGACTGGGGAACAGAAGAGATTCTCCAGTTTGCCCCATTTGTTGGTCAGTAAGGGCAGTACCAGACTTGCCGTTTTGGATACATTCAAGTACGGCTTTGCACTGGACAGCAAGAGCTTTGCTGGGGCACAGGTTCGGGCTTCTAGGCCCAAATATTCTTCTTGACAGTGAGTATCAAGTGAAGTAACAGATGCATTTCAAGTAAACTTGACTTTAACAAATAGGCACGCTATTATGCTGAACAGCTATGAATGTTTTTGCTCAACACTACGAGTTTTTTGCAGCTTGTTAGCACACATCCAGGCTGCTGGAAGAGCTTCAGTGCTGCTTCCCCAGCACCTGAAATACACTATTTTCAGAAAAATACACTCATCAGACTTAAAATAAATTAATAGGGATGGTTTAACTGATTTTTTTAAAAAATATTTGGATTACATGAGGACAATGGCAGTTTTCAGTCTGAAATGCTTATCTGAACTGTGATCTTTGCTCTTCTGGAAACCTTTTCAGTTTGAGTTTGTACAGCACTCACCAGCAAAAACTTCTTGCTTCTAAACTGCCTTTTACCATCACTGCCATCTAAATTACATTTATAAAGAGTAGTTACATAACTCTACTCTTCTGAGACTGCTGCTCATTCCTTTGGGATCTCCTCCCCAGATGCTACATATGCTTTTTATTCAGTAAGCTCAGTGTGAAATCTAGGATCCCACATAACTTCTTGAATTTGGGTTCCCAGATGGTACTGCAGCATGCTGCTTAAGTACTCAATTAGCAGCAAGCACCCTTTGGTAAATATTTAATTTTAATCTTATTTGAGGATATTTAATTGCAGTTAGCCTCATCAGCATCACACCCAACAGAAATACCTGCAATGCATTTAGGCATTGCTGAAGGGAGGAAGAAAGATGCATTGTCAGGCTTTTCTCAGGAAATCAGAATGTTGGATCAGCACTTGAGCTAAGCCATCAGTAGGTCCAAGGCAGCAGTGGACATTCTGCACTCAGAAAATGTCCAGCACTGACCTCCTGGAAACTTCTGAGGTTCAATTAAATTTCCATTAGGTAACAGCTAATTTTAACTACTAAAAAAGTGTCAGGAGATTGTTTCAAATTGCATCAATAATGTTGTTCTACACTGAGGTTCCCAAAAGTTACCATGAAATTCCTATGGATATGAGCCTTGTAGGTGGAGTCTGCTGTCTAAAAAGTCACTACCTATACCAGTTTGGTTGCTACCTCTACCAGTTTCCAGTAACTGGTCTTATGTGGACACTTTGGTGTCCGACAGATTAACCTAGTAATTTGTAAGAACAAGGAAATCCCCCAAACAGTCAGCTAACCATGTTTACTCTTAAACAAAATAATTCATTTTCTTTGCAACGCCTACAGCCAAATTTGATATAAAGTGGATATGTTCCATGTTAGTTAAGAGAACAGAAGAAAAGGCATGACCTTGTCTTTGAGTTAATTTTCTCCATGTTTTATCTTGTTTTATCAATTCACTCAAAGGTTTTTCTATCACTGCACCTCTCTATCCACCTTAACTTCAGCTCTGTGTAACAGACTAATTTCCCAATTTATAGATTTTCTATGTATTAGCTATATGTCTAATTAAATCAGTAACGTGCTGTAGGTAAGCTATTTCAGTCTTAAACTTCCCTGAGTTATACTGGAAACCATAATCTCTATTGCTACTTTTTACACAAACACAAAAATACCAATTTCATCTCTGCTACTGTGTAGAAGCACATTTTCAAGACACAAAATTTCTTCATCTCTAAAACAGAAGTAATCATCCCCATGTGACACCTTTACATCTCTCATACTTTCAGCAGTAATGGTCACTAGGCTTGTTCTACTCATTTTAAGTTGCTGGATTCTGCTTCACTTTTAAGTGCTGACCTACAAATTTTTAAATTCCGCATCCTTGTATGACTAATACACTGCACAGCAAGGGCAGACTTGGGTACAAAGTCCCCCTTCTGAAACAAACTTAGATTCATCAGCAACCCCTATAACGTAAAGTACACCTATGTTATGCTAAAAGTTGTTTCTGCCTCACGTACCCACTGTCAAATCTACCCTCACATGCAATAATATAGCTGTTTGACAAATTGGACTTTCTGGTTAAATTATAGTACCAATTCTTCAAATAATTGTGAACTTTCAGCTCTAGGCAAACTACCATAAAAACATCTAAACTTGCTTGGAATGGAATGTTATTAAAACACATTTTTCTACAGTAGATTTGTTAATGCTACATTTAATGGTTTTAATATGCATTGATTACACTGTGCTGATTACAAAGCAGTTACACTAAAAATTAGTGGCTTGTTAAAAAGTAATAGAAGTTACCACATGATACCATAAGCAACAGAAAGAGTCACAACTGCCTCTGTAACACTTTTCAGCTCTAAATTGGGAGCACCTTACAAACATATGTTCACGCCCACTTTTCAGATACAGGAACAAAGGAAGATTAAATGACTGTTTTAAGTTACCAAAATGATCTTCCAACCAGTCAACAAAACCTTTAGAGTTCAGGCCTGACAAGTCAAAGGGATCAGCTCAATGAATCTCAGTCCTGACTTTACTACTTAGAACCTGAAAAAACCTACAGGTATATTCTGTTAGACCCAGAAAAACACGGCTTTAATACTGAAAAGTATTAAAGTTCACAAAGAGAACATAGACCTTGACTCCCACAGCTCTTGAACCCTGTTTACCTTATTTTCAGCATTCATGACCTGCATAGTCTAAAAATTTCCCATATATTTCCTTCTCTCTTTTAAATAACTTGTTACTAAGTGACCAGAAGAAGGTCAAACACAAGCTAAAGTGAAAAGCAGTAACCACAAATAAAGATAACCTCTAGAAACAATGCACTTATTTGGGGAGCTCCCATATTCACCAGTAAATGGTTATAAAATTCACTGCCTATTCCAGCAAAAGCAAGAATTCCCAAAGTGAGATACCTGTGACCTGTCCACAGAGGTATCTTATGTCACATGGCAGTGACCTTTTGGGTTATGTATCTACGTAATTCCTCAATATTATGTGTGTGTATATATACACACATACACACATGCACAGTTGGCGCATCATAATTTTTGTATTACCACTATCATTTTGCAAATGCCAAGCTCACTAATACCTTACTTCAAGCCTAAAATGTCAGTCTTAAAAATCAGAATATCACCAAGATGACTTGCAACCATTATTCTCAAGACAGACAGAACATTTACTGATAGTGGTCCCCCTCCATGAACCACTGACCATGAATGAGGAAGGAGACAAGCACTTAAAATACAAGGCAAACAGTACAAAAAACTCAAGCATTTCAACTTTGGAGGGTGGGTGCTTGCAAATTTTTGATCTAAAAAGAGATATTAACTGAATTAAAGATTACTTTTTTTTCCTCAAGATGATTATGCAAAATATTCTATTTAAATGGATCTTGCATAGGTATACCTGATGTGATACTTTACAGAGAATATAAAGATCTCAACAGAACTAGTAAGTTTTTTCTTGCATATTTCCATGATTAAGACTGTACAACCTATCTACCAATAACACCTAGAACACAATGGAATTTAAAACCACAGTCCTAAGAAGTTTAGCATGAATCAAAAGCATGTAGTAGCACATAAGATCAACCCTGATTTTTTATCCTTTGAATCTCTCCTGCATTTCCTGAGACATGCACAATGACAATATTGCTCATTAACTCATTATGACAAGGCTTTTAAAAATGCCACACTGGAAGGGAGCATTCCAACAAGAGCATTCTGTGCTCATCCACTTTTCAAGTTCTACTACTAGATGGATTTTGCAAATTTATGTCCGCACAGATTTTTAATATTTGGTCTATACAGTTTGTATACAATTCTCTTTCTGTTCCACTCTTCCTGTTCCTTTAAAAGCCACACTTCTGTCAACATTGAAACAGATTTTCATAAACCTTAGCTGACATGGAACAGAATGCTTCCTGCCTACCAAAAGCCCAATGGGCATCTAGAAGCATACATTATTGTATTCATTTCCATTTCATGCTGCAGCAACCACTTTGCCTCACTAGTCTTGTATCTCGCACAGATCAAAAGCAAAAAAGAGCAGACAATCCAGAGAATACTGCACAGGCCACCACGGACATTTGAACATCTTTGCAGCATGTCACTGGGCCAGACTATGAGTTGCTGACATCACCTGCCAGTATTTTCCTAAATTCTCACAGTAACCACCTTTCATCACAAGGATGATGCAGACTTTTATTCTACTGCCCGAGCTTCCTTAGGCTTGGCATTCACTTCACATGAACCTTCAATGGCTTGTGCACATTTATTAACTTTTTGCCAAGAAGAGTCTGTGTAATGTGAAATCACCAGGCTGGCAGTATCTCCCAGGTCATTCCACAAAGCTGAAAGAAGACTGTTTACTTTCACAACATTCCATCTTAAAATACCAACCCTGGTATTTTTAAAAAATACATTCAAAATTAGTATTGACTCACTGCCATGCCACAAAAAATACTAATTAAAACCATTAACTACATTCTGTGAAAACAATTTCAAATTGTCTTTAAAATGGTAGCTTTGCTGTGGAAAAGGCTGGAGACTTAACAAACTGTAAGAAATGACACTGTAAGAAATCTATGATAAGTTAAATAACAGCACAACAGAAAAACATTTTCTAATTTAAGACTTAAGTTTAAAAAAAGAAAAAAACCCAAAAATGTTAAGTATAAATGTTGTAATATTTCCCCCATTGAATAAAAAGGTGCATTAATGCTGACATCTACGGTATAATTCAGAGAAAGTCACTGGAAGAGTTAATGAAATTAGCTTTCCCATGGTGAAAAGCTATTAGGAAACATTACAGTGACTGAGAAAATATTTTAATATACTAAGAACTGAAATTGAGGAACTCATAGTCCATAAAATACAGTGTTCCCTAGAAAACAGTTTAAAACTCAAAGGTACTGGATACTGATTTGTGAATCAAAACAAAGAGACACAAATAAGTAACAAGCTCCCCAGCTATGGATTTGCTTGTTCACAGAGCAATTTTTTCAAGTGAAATGGGGAGAGCTTATCTCAGCTACAAAGAAAAACTGATTTCATGGCAACGCACGGTACCTGCAACATCTTCGAGATCCGTTACAACAATGTGTGCATTTAGCTCCTGTAACTTGTGATGCAAGTCTTCTAACTTCTTATTTGATTTTTTCAAAATGTTGTCCACATATGCCAAGTTCTTTTTATCCGTTGTGACCTTCCTGAGGTTCTCTGCTCCCTCCTTGATTTTAAGTTCCTTTCTTATTTCTCGCTTGATTTGGTCCTTTACTTCATCCAGCTTCTGCTGTACCATTGTATCTGAGAAGTCCAACTTCTGGCCAGTACTCACACTGTCGGAGGTTACAAGACCTTTGGCATCCCCCTAGGAAGAAAAACAGCAATATAATCACCAGGCAACACTGCTTCTGACAACACACGCTTACAGTGACCAGGACTCAAGTCCTTGCACATTAACTCTGTAAGGCCATTCACTAACCACAGGTTACACTCACATTGACCTAAAGCAACAATATCACACGATACGACATGTTAACTGGAGTTACATTTTACAACAGATTTATTTTAAATTTAGTGACATCTTTACTATGCCTATTTTTGACACCAAGAAATTCAAATACTTTTGGATTTGTTATGGCTGCTTGCCTGGCAGTTATATGCCTCAGAGCTAATGAGTCATGTTCATAATTTTATAGATTTAATTTGTGTTTTAATAGACAAGATGGATAGAGGAAAGAAGACTAACTTCTAATAATTTATGATTGATTTTTATACATTCATTAGAATAGGTTCCTTTTAAGGATTGTTAAAAAAAATGATAAAAACTGTACTGATGTTTGCAACCGTTTAAAGAAATACTGGCATCTTTATAAAGATTCGTCAAGTGGTTACTGGAAATATATTTGCTAGGCCTTTTTACCTTTTTAATCTTTCAAGTAAAGCCTTTCGCTTTAAAAAATAATAATGATTAAAAACCAAAATCTTACTTTCTTGTGCAGGTGAGCGAGGCTGAAATGAAAAAAAAAAGTTGCAATGATGGAACAGGAGTTGGTGTAGTGAGGGAGCAGGGGATGAAAAGTCTTCAGACCCTCAGTACACAGGAGGTCATAACTGTGCCTACTAAGCATTCACGTATCATTGACAAGTGAGAGCACAAAGGGTGTGTTGTAGAACCTACATCAGCGCAGTCCATGTACCATTAATTACATATGTGGCAAGATTTCTGTGCCTCCCACACAGACCCTGGACAATGAGTAGACATTAGGTCCTACCCAAAAAACCTCAGCTAGAGCTAAATGAGTGCAGATCAAAGAAGAGTTCTCCTGAACTTAGAATTTGATCCCATCCTAATTCAGAATTTACTTAATAAATGTCTGGCCTGATTTGCATGTAACTAGCCAAGAGACCAAAATTCCAGCAAATTTTCTTAAACACAATGACGAAATTGCCTAGACTTCTGAAAAATGGGGAGGACAAAAAGGTATTTTAAGGAATAATTAAAATGTTGAAAGTTTTTGGTGTAGAATTAGTAGTCATCACTATTTGCTGTTGGAAAAAACAATACAGCAGAGTAAACAGTAGAAGAAAACATTCTGGAGGGAGTTCAAGGAGCACAGCATCAGCCTAATAAACTGAAGAATGTCCAGAACACAAAACCACTAGAGATACTCCACAGTAACTTGGTATACAAAAGAATTTGGATCACAAAGGTTATGCCTGGGCCCCACATGTCAACAGATAATGTTGGTCAAACTATTTTAATCTGTGCATATTCCAGCAATACTGCCTTCCATAAGCAAGATCCAATCTACCATTCCTCAACTATAATTTTAGAAGTTTCCTGAATCTCTCATTAAAACATTTCTACCCATAGCTTCTACTTCTAGTACAAAAAGTTAACAACTCAAAGATTCTTAAGTATTTAAAGTAGTCAGAAGCGCAATCTTGCCACAGAATTTGACTATCAGTAAAAAAGAGAACAAGCAAGCAATTTAGAAATGACAAACTGAGTAAGAAATGAAAGGAAAAAAAACCCATGCAAATTTACTTTAAGTGCACTTGTAAGTGCTTTTCTGTCAGTGCAGATTAAAATAAATAATTATGCATATGTAGAGAGGCTATTAATAGTTGTACTGGGAAACACATGACATTGTTTCCATATATAGGCATATAAAATAGAATCAATTTTTTTTTAAAGAAATAGAATAATCAATAGCAATGAGCAACTAGTACAAAGGTTCATATCCATAATGAAGGACATGAATGCACACGAGTTGAGTGTTTTGTTTTGAAAAAACTGAAACTGAAAATAAATTGATATAACAACTGTATGGCAAACTATTTAAGTAGTAAGTATATCCAAATCGGATTAAGATCATTGATTTCCCTGTTTGTCTAACACATAAAAATTAAGGATGTCAAAAAGAGCATCAAGATAAGTATACTACTATTCAGCCTTTAAAAGAAGAGATTTAAAAAAAATGTCTGTAAATAAAAACCATGCATTTTTACAGCACAATTATTCATGCCTGTTCTACGAGCTTTCTAGAACTAATCACCTGCTTCCTTAAGTGTAATCCACGATATTACACTTTTTTAAAGTTCAGAGGAGAAAGACAAATGAGAAGTGTAAAAAACCCAATTCAAATAACAAAACCACCAAAACCCACCCTAAACCCAAAAGAAAACCTTTAGTCTATGCTGCAATAGCACCCGAGGTTGGCTAAAATTATGCCAAGTATGTACACTTCTCAAACAGAACAATGTAATTGAGATATAAATAATTCAGAAATATTATTCACTCGGGTTTACCAAAGAGACTTCAGTTAATTGTTCTCCCATTGAACAATAATGTATTTTGTTACAGGGGAGGTTTTTATCCCTCTACAAGCCTTATATCCCATCTGTTAAAGTGATGTTATGTTCTTCCGTAAATAGGTTTTTGGAGCCCTTGTTCGAGATAGAGTCCCTAGTAAGTCTCCAATGAAATTAAATCTCCATGATCATTAGTAATTTGCCTTCCAAATTTGCAGTAATAAAGTTCTCCTCAGCCTGAGCAGTCTCAGCAGCATCTTTGTCCCTGGATTTACGGGTTTCAGGATAGAGTTGTTTTCTTCAATCTGCTTTTGAGACAGGAGAGAGTTCAATAGGGTGGATGCTATCACTGGAAGCTGGTCACACTGCCTGTACATTTAAAAATTCTTTTTTAAATCCCCCCAAAAGCCACATATGATACTCTTTCTGTCTCTCCTGTCATCCAGAGTTAATTATACTTTTGAGCAAAAAGTATTCTCTCACCTAGTTATCCAGATGTTTCACCTGGCACAAAGGTCATTGTGAAATAAATTCTTCCAAGGAGGCAACTGCACACTCAGTGACCCTTGAAGGTCACCGTGAATGCAGAGCAAGAGAGTGCTCTGCAAGTGAAGCTGCTCTGGTCCTGCACTAATGTGTTTTGCTGCTGGGATGCAGCAAAGGTTTGATATAGATCCTCATGCTGCAATGATGAGCAGCCTCAAAAGTGCTCCAGTTTTAACAGGAAGATAATGTCCACAATGGCATAATGGAACAGAACGTCTAACAGTTAAATCAGAGAAATGAGGTAGGATTTTTTCTTTAAGAAAAGCACCTCCCAAATGCCAAACTCAAAACTATGCTTTTAAAATGAAGTTACTTAAAATACAGGATATTCCAGCATTATTAGATGACATCCTATTACAAGTCTCTGCTTAGAGTTGAATATTCTTTCAAAAAACTATTTTTCTCATTTGGATAAACTCCCTCCCAGGATGAACTTCACATCCTTTAGGCTGGAGGTGTTTTGTCCACTCAACCTGAAAATTACGTCTGTTATAAGAAACAACTGTTAGAGGCAGGGCCCAAGTCCTTTCCTTTGCACTGCTCAGCAGGCAGAGTTCAAAGACAGAAGAAATCATTCACATGCTCTATGCCAAGAAGCCATCAATGAATTTTGCACAACTCTTCCCTTTACTCTCCCTCTCCAAATCACTCAACATATAATATCTTAAGAGTGGAAATGCTCTGAAACAGATAATGACTAAACCACTCCTGCCGGCAAAACAGAGAACAGGCCCCACTGCTTTAAAATCCAAGGGGCAGCCAGTTACTGATTCTCAGTTTCTTTTTAAATTCTGGTACTGTTTTGCCTGCTGGTTAAAAGAAAGGGGCCAATCTTCAGTACTGGGTGGTCCCAGTACTGAACAGCTCAGCACAGCATCCTTTCCCCCTGCGCCACAGCAGACTTCTGGGGACGTGGTTCTTGGCCCAAGTAGCAGCGAAGGGCAGCGTCGCCCACCTGCCATGGGAGGCACTGACAGCAATGAGAGGCAGCACTGCACAGCTCTTTGCAGTAGCAAAATACATGTTTGGGAGCCACACTGCAGATTTCTGAAACATTTCAGTGCATGATGAGACTGAAGATATGTTTGCCACAAATAACTATCAAGGACCACAAATTAGATACTACTGCTTAATAAAAAAAAAAAAAAGAAAAGGAAGGAGGTCAGTTATACAGCCTTCCCACTGCAACAGACTCAGCATCACCTTAATTGCCGGCTCAAAGACTATCTACTTACATAGATTAATTCAAGATGCCAGCCATCAGCTTCTGTACTTCTGGGAAATGTTTTAAGTATAGTTGCTGAGTAGTGGTCTGAGCATGTCTTTTAACAATACAGTCTATTCAGGCTGATGTGGGGAAAGAAAGTAGTAACACTGTTTATGAAAACCCGTGTAGGGCTTGCACTTTTGCTTTAGATCAATTCTGAACCAAATAACTGGTGAAGTAGGTGCCTTGACATACTGCATTTACCACCAAAATCCCATTTAAGAATAAAACATATTAACTGCATGGCAGTGGCAATGGTACTGCTGAAGAGAGTTCCATGAAGCTGAACATATGAGAGAATCTGCTTAAGTTGTGTAGACTGAATGGCTTTGCATTCTAAATGAGATTCTCAAACTGCCCTCTCTTAGAAGATAACAGTAAAACTCTGGGCATTAATACCTCCTGAAGGCTTGCTCCTAAGAGCACAGTACAACTTCACTGTGCTATATTATATAATCATTATAGAGAATATTGATTAGAGCAAGAATTCAGATTGCCCATTTCTGTTAGAAGTTGTTATAGAAGGCTAAGTGGAGCCTTAAACTAAACCACGCTTAACAGCTGATGAGTGCCCATGCACAATATTATTTACATTTCACATTCACATGCTACTAGCCCACACTAAGCCTGCCTTTAGAAAAAATCCCAAACCAGACCTCATCAAAACTCACAGTAAAACTGCTTATGTTTTTTCCTAAAGGTATTAGCATTTCTTTTTATATGCTCTTGACTTTTGGTAAGCATTTCAATAGACAATTAGACAACAAAAAAACCTGTCTGACAAATATAGTAAAAAATGCTTGGCTATTTAATATAAGCATACCTGTTTCAAATATAAAAATAGGATTTTCATCTTATGTATGATTAAAAAAATATCATAACCCAGGAAGATTAAATGTTTATTAACTTGTAATTTAATTTTGAAGAGCTAGAAGTACAGATTTGGAACTACTAGGTATGTCAGTATAATAATTTTCTGAATAATTTTTTAGAGGGGAGGAAAAAAAATTTGCTTTTCTGAGCTAACTGCCAAGGTCTCCGAAGTTCTCTACAGTAATTCCTGAAACTAGAGTAGTTTTTGATTTTAAGAACAATGTTAATCAATTGCAAACTTCCCTTCCCCCCGAAGTCATTCATAAAACCAGATGTGACAGCTTGTCTGGATTACTGGAACTACATGGACTATTTCCTCCTGCTCAGAAGCAAATGTGATTGTGGTCAGGATCTCAGCACTCACCCAACGTCAAGAACTAAAAAAAAGAAACAACTTGCAGGCTTAATAGATTTTAGCATTAGTTTGCTGGGCTAACATGTCACAAATCAGGATTTAAATTTAATCTAAGTCACAGCTTTCTGCTTTGTAACAAGAGGCTGTTTAAGGGAGAAATATCCATAGTCCACTACATTATACGTGGATGAATTAAAGTAGGACGCTGATTAAATGGGGTTCAATTCCTGTGCACAAGTAGCGAGTGCCCAACCGCATCTGTAAGAGATGAAATAGATTTTTAAAAAAGGAAAAAAGTGTTCCTTAAAATAGGGAGGTCCTCAATCAGCTGGTCCCCTCTGCCACTCTCCCAGTTTGAGCTGTTGTCCTGATGAATACTTCAGGAGGAATGTTTGCTTTTACTCACACAATAGCTGCTGGGCTGCAGCACTTGATCCTACAGCTCCTGTATGAAAAACTGTGTGGCCTGACTCAGCCAGAGCACCCCATCTAAACAGGCAATAAAATTCCCTGGGGAGTCCTTGCTAACATCTAGCTTCCAGCACCAACACTCCCCGACTCTGCCAGAATTTTCTAACACATAGAGCATGGCCACCAAAAGGTGCTCCAACAGCAGTAAAGACTTGCTTACAGAACTAGAAGTTGTGTCCATGCAGTGCTGTGCCAACACTGATGAGAGGAAGGAGCGTAAGAGAGATTTCTTTGCTACAGAAGGGAAAGAAAACATTTTAAGAAATGCTGCCTTCAGCTGCTTCTCGTTGTAGCAGCTCCTGATGGTTTTACGTTAGAAGAACCGGCAAGAAGGCTTGCAAAGAAATATGACAATGAAAGAAAATCCTCACACTGACCTTTCTCACAATCACAAGAACTTGATGGAGGCTATGGCACAACACAGGTGATGAGCACCCAAATGGGAGATCAGCAAATGGCTACAGTATCGAAGAAGCATGACTAGATATTCTGGCAACAGGCGGGATACAAACACTTCAGCAGTTTTCAAACTTTCATCTGTAACTTGAAGTTCCTGCTCGAAGCCAAAAAATTCCAATAGTGTCCATCACAGTGTAAACAAAACTTATCCTCTCTAGTTTCAGATGTGCAAAACAAACAGCAAAATCCCAGTTCTCATGAACAGGGACTGCTGTTACAATCTTTATTAATATGTGCCCAAGAAGATCAGTATATGAAATTATGCCTATAACATTGTCTCTCCTCCATTCTCTATGAGACCTTGCTGTCTTAGTTTTCATTTAGCTTCTCATCATATATGAGAGCAACAGAGGAAAACTGCATTTTATGTAAATAGTATGGTTTCAAGCAGACCACATGTGGTAGGTGAAGCTCTATTAAATGCCAAAATATAAACAATCCCTTTCAAGATACAGGGAAAAAGATTTTACGAACTGTTAATACCATACTGCATGCTGAAAATATCGCCAATAATGATCTATCACAGAACTGTGCCAAGAAGACTGAAGTAATTCCCCTAAAACAGAGCCTCACCAAGATGCATGCAGCCAAAGCACTGAAATGATAATTTCCCATCTAATTCCTGTAACGTCATCATGGCCTATATTAATAATGCG
Organism: Oriolus oriolus; assembly: GCA_013400235.1. Taxonomy (NCBI): domain Eukaryota; kingdom Metazoa; phylum Chordata; class Aves; order Passeriformes; family Corvidae; genus Oriolus; species Oriolus oriolus. Next base: position 219,626 of record VXBT01000191.1, on the reverse strand, counting down.
GTAAATATACACACTCTCCTTGAAAAGATGAGGAAAATGGGTGGATTAAATGATAGTTCAATAAATGAAAGAAAAGAAAGTTCAAAAAAGCACAAAATGTTTAAAGATGAAGTCCCTTAGTCACAGATCCTGAACTGGAGCTGCACGCTTTCTGTACTGGACTGGGCAGTGAGAACAGACAGGTATCTGTGTCCTACTTCCTACTGCCAACACAGGAACTTCATGCACAAACTTGTTTTGTATTTTCTAAATTTGAACTACAAAATTTAGTCTTCTTTTGAGAAGAAAAAAATTTAAAGATTCCATAAAAATATGAAGAGTGGCAAATAGCAGAGAAATGAGTATTTCTCTGTGTGTTTGACAGTTTGAGCCTTCTTTAAAACAAAAATCCCTTAAATTTTAAAACATAGCAAAAATATGTATTGTGAGGGACTTAGGTATTTGTGAACTTTGCATTTTTTGCTTGTTACTTGAAACACTTTCAAGAAAACCATAGAAGTTACTATTTTCTTCATGAGAACACCTGCAATTTTCTGTACCATATAAATATATAAACAACTTCATTCTAATGACCTAAAATTATTTCTTGAATATATACAGCATGGACTTTTAAAACACAGTGTATTTTAATACACTTGCCAAACTCTACATAGGGGTATCCACGGTATCCATTTCTTTTGGAAATTCATACACGCATTTTAAATTACTGCTAGAGACTGAAACAAGGAAGGGGGCTTGAGAGAAATTCTTATCACTAGACTTGTATTATTTGACTTGACTGATTTCTCTGTAGTTACATTAAGCTCAAGTTTGGTGCAAAAAGTTGTTTTAATGCTTTGAAGTGCTTGAAGTCTAACATAAGTTACTCAGGAAACAGAACTATTTCAAATAAAGGTAAGGTCATGCAAATGTTGTGTGGAATTTGCCTCTAAGTACTAGTAATGCAGAAACTAATCTGTCCACCAAGGAGAAACACTCTCCCTTCCCCATACTACTTCCACTATAACTAGTAAGATATCTGTTGAAGTGTATGTTAAAGCAAACACTTAAACTCAAGAATTTCTGCTGCTACTGAAAGTTAGTATAATTTTCCTTTATGTTACCCCAATATAAATGCTTTTATTGCAATTTTTTCATATAAAACATTTACCTGATTTTGTCTAACATTAAGAGCAGAGTAATATTATACATGTAGTTCAAGATGTCTGAAAAAATAATGTCACTACATTATCCAAACTACAGGATGTGATATTTAATTTGGTAGAAGAGATTTTCAAAGGTAAAAAGGTCAAGTCAACAGACATGACTCACAATCATGTCTTATGACTTCGATAACTCCTCCTCAAACTCAACATACACTATACAGAGGTGATAATTTGTTGGACATGCATCCAAAAATATACTTACTTTAAAGTGAAGTTAACATTGCAACTATATATTTTCAACAGCTGTAATGCTAACATTAAGATAAACATACGTGGTTAAATTTCTGCTTGTGAAGGAGTTTTAGTTACTATGTAGAAATATAAAAATAAAACTTCAAGGAACCCACACCCTAATTTATTAGTACTTACTGACAATCAGGTCCAATCCCATTGGTAAGGTATTTTTCTTGTATTATGACAAAAATGAATCAGATAATAGCTACCACTAAAATGGTATTATTATCTATCTAGGGTAATGCAACAGACTGACCATTCTGCTCACCCACAAATCACAATATCAGCTGTTGCCACATCTGTTAAGTGGTGGTACTTCAGTGTAACACACTTTAACTAAACTGCAAGAGAAGAATGCTAAAATACTTTACTATAGAAACAAATACTTAAAACTGGAACTTCTCTGTTCTTTCAGTGCAGGTTAAAAATCTTAAATATTGAAATGATGCAAAAGAAATCCTCAGATAATAAACAGGAATTTCTCAATAGCACATGCAAGTATGAGGACATTGTCGAAGACCAATACACTGAATTTCTTTAATCTGAAAAGTACAATGAAGGCCCATGTATGAGAATCTCCATTTCTGTGACAGATAACTAGCAACTGACAAGAAAAACCCTCAAAACTTCTTTGTTTCTGGCAAGCCCAACTTTCAGCCCAGGCAACTGATATGTTAGTCCATTTTACTGTATTTTACAGGAGCTATTTTTAGCCATTGCAAAACTAATGGAAGAGTTGAGAGTCTACATTCCACTCTAATTAAGCCATCATCTTTAGCAGCCAACTATTTCGTACATTATAAATGCAGCAATACATATCAGAGATAATACTAACATCTGTTTTATAAGGCAAGAGGCCAAGCAGCTAAATACTAGATCCTGGTGAAGGAACCAGAATTTTTGCTTTCTAGGACTGTGTGCAACAGTGGCTTCACCAGAGCTTATGGGTTTCCCAGCTTGGTAGCTGAATCTGTTATTACAGGAAAGGGATGTATGTTTGTATTTATACCAAGGATCTATGTCTTTATACTCTAGGATTGAGAACTCTTCCACAGTAGCTTGGGTTGTTATATCTGAAGTTACTGAAGTTCACAGCCTACACTTCAACCAGCTGGAAATCTTGCTCCTGCTTTCACCTCCAGCAGTAAAAGAAGGATGGGAAAGTATCCTTAAATCCTTTCCTCATCTTTTACAGGTGGTCAATAGAAAAGATCACTTTTCCCTATTGGGACTGCCACACCCTAAATTCCACTTGCAGAGATGCAGGCATCTCATTCCATGCCCTTCCAGTAAAAGTTTACGTATGAACACAGGGTTATTTATAGAAGCATTACTTCACGTCCCCATTTGTCTGAGACTTTACAGAGCATCACTGATGCACATTGTGATACATTTGAATAGTGTTTTTGCAATCCTTTCTCTGACCCTTAAAATATGGTAGAAAGATTCTCACTGGCTCTTAATGTCCATTTTCTATTTAAAAATTCCCTAGGCATTATAGAATAATGAAGAAATAGAATCCTGTCTTAATCTACAACAGAAGCAAGAAGAAAATTGCCTGACTTAACTGCTTTACATGCAACAGCAATGAAAAAGAGGCAGGTGATCTCACTTGCTACTACATGGATTACAAAAAATTCTTAATACATTTCTAAATACGAATCTGCCTAAAGATTTGGTTTTAAAACCTCTCTACATTTTCCTAGTTTTTAGGAGCTCTGATTCCCCAATGACTGCAATTACTCTAAGTAAATCTACTTTCTTATGACCTAAAATGAACATATGACTTACATATGAAGTTTGCAGTGAAAAGTGTAGAATAAAAGCCTAGGATTTTAGCAAAGGATTCCTTAATGTATATTGAACAAGTTTTACTCTTTATGTTCAGTCTCAGCACCGCCTTCCAAGTAAGCTGTTTCCTGTTTTGCACACATACTTGCATAGGACTCTCTTCCATCTAGCTCTTGTTACCAGCACAGTTCAATATCAGTTAAACAGAAAATGGGAAGCATCAGTTTCAAAATAACCAGTGCACCAATGAGACCTGTAACATAAGAGAAATAAAGCAGAACAAAACAACAGCTTTTCAATGCATCATGTATAGACTTACTTATAAAACTAAATCTTAGAGGGTATCCTAGAAACCCAAGTATACATTACGATGGCAAAAAGGTCTCACCTTACAGCTCCATTAAATTAGGGGAATGATGTTTTTTTTATACTGCTGAGTACTCAGAAAACTCACAATGAGACATACTTGTTAGTGATTTCAACACTCTTCCTTTTTCAGAGTGGGTAAGGTTACACATGCATTCTATGTGTTTTCCAGTAGCAATCATGTGAATCGAACCTTGAATGTGGATGTAACTTGTTTATCCTAAACGGACCCATTTTTTAATATTAAAAGCCTCACCCTATTTTACATGGCACATATAAACAGAAGTTTTCATATACACAACTTCAAAAAACATCCTAGGAATACTTGCTGTCAGTGTGAATCTGATTTAGGTATGCTCATAACTTTTGAGACATTCTTTTTCAAGACTAAAAGTTTTCCACTTCATTCCAGTTCAGGAGCATTTCAGTTAGCAGCCTGAGAAAAACCTCCAGGTACTACTAGAAACTGTAGCATGAAAACTATGTTAAGCAAAAGAAGAATATTCTGCTTTATTAATAACTAAGAATTACCAAAAAATATTCTAGATATGACATTCAGCAAAACCTTCACAAAGACATGCCTTAAGCTAAGGAAAGAAACTCCTGCAGTCAGAAGCTATTTATGGTTCAAGTTTAACCTGCGGCATTCCCAAGAGTATCTACAATGTATTCCTCTATAATGACCTGTCTAATCTAAAGTATGTCATCTTTAGGAGACAAAAATACACAAATTAACTTTGACTGAAAAATACCAGCAGGAAGATGGCTCCTACTTGATGAGAGAGACTTGCATATTCTGAAATTTAAATGTTAGGGGGCTGTGGCTATTTCCTAACTGTATTTGGAAGGGGGCGATTGTGAGTGGGTGGGATGTGTTTTCTTGATGCTCTCTCAAATATTCTATTAGAGATGTCAAGAGTCACAGGAGAAAAATAAAAATCAGTCTCTATAATAAAAAAAAAATTAAACTACAAAAATAAAGTACAGTCCCAATCTGTCTACACCATTTTCCAAACTAAGTTAAGCTACTATATTTAGCTCAGGCTACCATCCTCTCAACTCTAAACATCTCTGACCTCTCTGAACATTACTGGTTTCTTTTTCATGCCCTTTGCACTGTTTTACCCAGCCAGGACGCAATGAACTAGCATTATTATAAACATTCTGGAGTAAAGCCAGTGCTTCTGCCTAGGCACAGGTTCTCCCCATTTTCTGAAGGTGCCAGAACCCCAGCCAGCCCTTTCTGTCTTTTGCTAACCCTGAGTGAGGAAGAGGCAGCTCTGTTCATTCCCAGTATATGCCACTAAAATGCTCACTGCTTTTGTATCTCAGGTTTGCAGGAATTCCCAGTAGCTGGACTTCACTATGTACTAAGCTTCAAATACATTCACTGCAATAAAGAAACATATATATTTCAGGACAGTAGACAGATTATTTTGTAACAGTGGAAAAATTAATAAAAGTAATTAGAAACATCTGACATTTTCAATGTACACTGTTGGCAAGTGCAGGACAAAAATTAGTGGAAGAATTTGCAGAAAAAACTACATGCCAGATGGAAATGAAGAACAAAATAATTCAGCTCCATAGTTCAGAAAATGTATGTGAATCAATTCAGCATATGGATGCCCGTAGTTAAGTTTTTAAAATCTATTTACTTGAAGTACTGTATAAACCTTAAATTAACAGTGAATTAATTAAAGTAGATGCAACAGATGGGAAGGGAGGCAAACGCATAAGAAAGGCAATGGTACTTTTGAGCTCATAAAATAGTATAGTCTATCGTAGAAAGAAAAAAATTACAAAAATGGGAGACTGTTAGCAGAACTTGGATCTCCCTTGCTTTTCTTTCATACTCAAGGTCACCTGGTTCAAGAATGCCACTGGAGTTAAAGAAATCAATTCCCACATGCACAGAAACTGCTGCCCTGACAGTGTCACTGAGTTACTCCCATCAAAAAGAAACACTTCAAATTAGTGCTGGCTGCTAACCTGAAAAATAGATGATGATACTGGATACCTCTCTACAGCAGGCCATCATTCTTCTTCCTCCTGCACTTAAGGAACTTCTACGGATTTTTAAAAAAATCTGTTAGAATTAGTTTAATTAAAACTTGAGAATATATCCTCTTGCTCTCTTGTATGGAATCATAATATAGATGAAGACCAATTTCTAAAGCAATTAAATTAACAATTGTAAATTGTTTCCGCATTATGTAGTATGTTACAACTAAAAGCAGAATTCAAGAAAGGAGTTTGCCCCCCAAACAAAAATTAACTACTGATGAATACCATGTACTTTGCCATAGATTAATATTTTATTTGAAAAATGCACATACAAAATGAAAAGGAAAAAGTAGGATCAAAATGTTACTTTGGGAAGTGGTTTGCTTGTATGCTGAGGAATCATATTTGAACCAGCTTGATAAAAATGAAGAGTTAAAACTAAAATTTTCACCCAACAGAAGAATACTTAGTTTGACTCACACTAACTTGCATGAATAAAGTAGAGTACAATTAAAAAATGTTCTGAAAGAAATTATTTTGTTCTAAGGTTGAAGCACTATCTGTTTCAAATTGTCATGTTCCCAACCCTTCAGGAAGAAAATTCCCTAAATAGTGAGTTAAGTTTCAGTAACAAAATTTAAATAATCTTTCTGAGGACCTCTAGTTATAGATATTATAATTTGCAAATCATAACTTTGGACATCCAGGCATTCTCAGCCTAAAACAACGGCTTCATATGAGCTTATAAATAAGCAACAAACAAACTCAAATATTGAGGAAAACATGCTTCCATTAAAGGAGATTGCCGAGTCCCAAATGGGCAGCAGTTCAAGAATGCTACACGAGTAGTCAGGCATGTACGATTTACAGTACTTTTACTTTTCTACTGCTGCCACTAAGTTTAGAATATGTGTACAAAAAGGCCTTGCTGATTTTAAAATGTTCTGTAGATCTGTACGCTTATTTTTGTATTTTTCAGTACAAGTATTTGAAACTTTGATTTTGTCTTCTATAACCTTCTGCTAGAATCTGGTTTACTGTATTGGGTCTCCCCATCCAATCACACCCATGTAATTCCCCACGTGCTCTGGGCGGGTTGCAGGCAGCATACACCCTCACAACTTCAGAGGTTAATAATATCTGTCAGAAAAGCTGACACTTCTTTGTCATCATTCATCTTATGATTTTAGCTTACAAAATTTGAGTACTAGGAAAGAAATAGTTTTGTCATGTCATATGCAGATCTATCTATAAAGGAAACATCCTCTTAAAACCCATTCCACTTAATTGTTTTGCACTGTCTTCCTGTATAAATAAATATATGAAATTGAAAAGCAGTGGATGGTTTTACATATTGTGCTTGTAAAAAGCAACAGGCCACACAGTCAATTTGCATTCTTTCTGAATTCTCAGCAATAGCTTTGGATGCTTTTGGGCTTAAGTTACTCAAAAATCCAAGTGATAAAATGTATCACAATGATGAAAAACAAACTTCCATCTCATATCTCGTAACCTCAATGATGTAAATAGGGCAAATCCTAAAATCTCTCATAAAAGGAAGGGGTTATGTTCCTCTTCCCGCAGAAGAGAAATAAGAAAAGTAGAAGAATGGAACCAAGCAAGCTTCTTCCATTTATCTATGGACTGGCATAAAGTTTCTAGCTTAAATTACAGAAATAGCCTGTTGGTACCAGAGAGCTTTGGAACACCTGCAATCACCCAAAACCAATCTCCTTGTTTATTTTAAACACAATCTTTCACCTCAACAACACAAATTTAAAATAATATGCTCAGGTTTGTCATTAAGTACAAGGAGAACGAGAAAGAACTGATAATTCTGAAATTAAATCAACACAAGAACTTTGAAAACATTTAATCACTTTGTTACCTCAAACTTCTTCTGCACCATATTTTTAGCCGTTTTCTCCCCCAAATTTGGCTAGACCTCTGAAACACAGCATCAATCTTGCACACAGTAGTTCAAAGTCCTCTAAGTGGTGCTTTAATTGATGCTCATGTGACCATTCAGAGATATCTTCTTATCGCAAACATTCAACTCATTGTTGTTAGGGCTTTTTTCCCTATTGAATATTCAAATGTTTCACAGTCATTGAGCTACTCATTAACTGACAAGTGCATTCATACCAAGCTGTATATAGTACCTCAGTCTCTTCATTATCTTTATGGACAGTACATTTATAGTATTATTTGCACAGTACTTTGCCTTCACTCCAAAATTCAATCCCATCCATTTCAATTTATACTCACTTTTTCTTCCATTTCAGTTAGAGAAATAACAAAAAGACTCAAGATTTTTCAAAACTACTTCTTGCACTGAGTACATAAAAAGTTTAACAGCAAAGGCTTGCCACTTCTGAAAGTTAGCTAATAAAGCTGGGGTTATATCCCTACACTGACCTCATGTACTACTACAAAACTTTACCACTGTTCTCAGGCTTCAACATCAAACTAAATCTAACTACATCTTCAATCCATGCATGATGTCCAAACCAATTCTATTTTTAATGCTTTTTCAGACAAACAGATTTTCACTGTCACATGCATATTGTGAGACTTTCTCCTTGAGGAATGCAAAGCTAGAGAAGAATTGCCACAGACGGTGCTTGGACTGTTCATTATCTGCATGTTCACTGGCAGCAGAACTGGACTCTTCACAGTCCTTAGCGGTGAATCTGTTATCTGATAAACATTTTACTGCATGAACCACCACGGCAGGCAAAAAAAAGCACCCTAAAGAACCAGCAGTTCTGACCTCCCCTAACAGTTTGTTCCTGCCCCAGACCATTCACCGATATATGCCAGTACAAATCTTTATATGGCCACACACTGAACTGCAGTTGTGAACCTGATCTGGCTGAAAACTAATGTAGGGGTGAAAAAAACCTCACCAAAACAAAACAACAAAATCTGTTCACCATATAGCTGCCTGTGCAAATGTAAAGCAACATGATATGGCACATACTCTCTTTCAGCCCTGGTACCAGCTGACAAAGTCTGACACTTTCTTTGAGCAACAGACTCAAGTCTGTATGGGCAAAGCTTCCAGTTCCAGCACATGACAGTGAACCAACTAGAATTCTTTCATCCTAAATTTATGTCCCAGACCTGCCTTACATCTTACTGCAACAAAGAAAATCAAACTGAATATAATTTTGACAGTTTTCAAAAATACATATGTTAAAGTTGCTAAGTTCAGAGGCCAACTATAGCAGCAGCAATATACTAAACCATATCACTATTACCTGTTTAATTACACAGTTTCTGTCTGGGACTTTGAAATAAAAAAAAAAAGGACTTTTTTTCTGATGTTTTAATCATCAACTCTCAATTTCTCCTCAAAAGCTACATGATGCTTATATATAAAAAAAATATATACATCCACACAGCTGAATAGAAGAATAATTTCAGAATACCTGTGCAATTACTTACAAGTAGTTTTTCAGGTAAATAACAATTAAACTTACAATTACTTCTTATTACTTTTAATAACCTATTTATTTCAATAGTCTAACAAATATGAGTACATAGGATTTGCATATGTATTTATGAAGTTCAGGTACATGTATTTACTTTTTAAATTTCATTAGAGAAAATATATGTGGCAGTGACGTTCAAGTACTTTGAGTATTAAGAGCTAAAGAAAAAAAAAAGGTGTATCAGCCCCACATTCCAAGAGTTGAGCAATATTCTCTGGGTTTAAGGCTCAGAAAACTACCATTGTTGTATTTACCCACAAGAAAAGTTCTCCTTTCTGACCCAATCTGCTTGCAAGTGTTTCCATCACAGTAACAGACAGAGCCCCACAATATTCATATGATTTATCTTAGAACTTTAATACAATCTATTAATACCTTGGTAGTGCAGACTTAGTTATGCCCTCTCCTGGCTATGGATCTGCTGCCTATTGTATTTTGTTACATCCTAGTAACAAGTGTGGAAAGTTAGTGGAAAGCTATCTCCCTGGTTCTTCTCAATAGAAACGGAAGTGATTCTGCTACTTTCATTTTCAGGTTAACATGTTCTTGTGTTTAATGAAAACTTAAAATCTATGAACCCTACTACCATATTGCAAGGTAACAAATGTCTGAAAAATCTGAAGAGAAAAACCAGTTTGCTTCAGCACCAGACTCCCATACGTAACACCACAGACAGGAACCAGATATTAGAGGGTTTTGATTCAAGCTCTCAAATCTGCACTTATTTAGAGAAGTCAGAAATTCTCTGTCATTTAAAAGCTAATACATCTCCAGTGAAGAAAACAAGGCTTAAAGGAATGCATGGGAATGGGAGATAGAAAAAGGTAGCTAATTTAGTCATGTCCCCATTAAGGTTTTTACCAACCCTGATTTGTACGCTGGGCCACAGCAAACTGTCCCTGGGTCTTGCCACATAACCTTTTTTTTATGGCACAAAAAAAGAACAGGGAAATGCTGCATGTGTTAAACTTTCATAGCCCAGCCCTTTCCAGTCATCATTTCTTAGTTGTTACCTATCCGATAGCTAGCTATGTATCTACAATAAAACAACAAAGGCTTTTAGTATAGATATACTTCGCCTAGGAAAATACACTTCTACTAATATTCCTATTTTTATCCTGGCGGCTCAGTGGAAGCAACAAACTCCACTAATGAGAGCACAGTCTTGCCATCTCTGTGCATCCACCCCAGAAGTGCTCTGCACACTGCAGCAGCAGTAAACAGGAAGTACTGCCACAGTGGGCATAATGTTGATATAGAGTATAGGAAACTGTACCTATACCTAACATCAAAAAAAATGTAAGGTGTGGCCTGCTCTTAAAAAACAATCAGCTCACCACTACCCAGCTGGTGGTCCCACAACTGAGCCATAGTAACTAATCCCATGAACCCTCTCAACTTACCCTTCTCATGAAGTTAAATGCACTAGCTCAAATAGCTTCATTTCAGCCTCTTCCATTAACCGGAGTACAACAGCAGCAGAATTCCCAGCAAAGCTGGTCCATTTAGCTGAACATAAGCCTGCAAATGCATACTACTATCCTGCTCATCTGAGTGTCTCCTCACCACAGAACCTCAGCCGTATCATCCTCACCAGCTACCAGAATTTGCAACGGCAAAGCTGATGGATGACACAAAACTTCCTTAGTTTGACATACAGTTACAGAATTCCTGAAAGTTCAGAAAATCATCCCACAAAATTATGAAAAAACCCAGAGAGCAGTACTTTGTTCCAGAGGACATACTCCCAGACTGCCATGTAAGTAGTTAAATTCACTGGTGGGGTGTCAAACCAGTAACCGGTCAGCTATAAAACGTTACCAGTTAGTAACTGGTAGTGGTAAAATGGCAGTAACAAAAATGGTGTCGATTTGTGTCACTGTGACATAATTATATTGCTGCAGTTCAAATAAACAAACATATCAGATCTACTGTTACGTGTAAGGACAGGCCTAAAGCATTTCGTTAGCTAATGACACTATTAGTTTCTGTTTCAATATAGTACTTCTGTATCATATCTCAAAGTAACAGAAGCCACGGATTTCATTCTAGAATATAAATCTTGTTTCTTTAAAAAGAACCTCCTGCACCCACACCAAACACTAGCAAAGACACTCTTTTGCTTGTGCCAGGAACTGCAGACCAAGCATTAATAATTAAAGCTTCAAAGTACCATACAAATGCTTTGCCCATGGTACAGTGCAGTCTCGTGAGAGATGCTTCAGCTCAGCCTGTTCCTGAACCCATTCACTTAGTGGGCCCATGTAGCAAAAAAACAAAACAAACAAAAAGCCTACCATCAACCAATTCGTACCAGTTGTGCAAGTGATTTCTAGCAAAAGCAAAAAAAAAAAAAAAAGAAAAGAAAGCAGACTGAGTCCTCCACTGCACGTAACACATACAAAACACATCGAAGACTTTGTTACTCTGAATCTAAGTAGAGGTCTTAGTCTCTAATTCAGCACTGAGGCACTGAGCACGAAGAAATTCTTAATCCCACCATTAAATCCTTAAACAACTGTTTCCCAATGTAAATAACATGTTTCTCTAGTTACTCTACCGCAGATTTTAGATTACAATGTAATGAATGACCTCCGTAATGTATAAAAGTGTTCCAGAAGAGCTATTACACATAGTGTAACTAATCTATTTCTACTAGCCATCACTAATAACTTATCTTGAGTTAAAATAACAGATCTGGGTCCTAAAAAGATAGCTGCTCTGATAGAGAAAATTCAGTCAAATGTATACAAATCTACATCGTATACAAGTTCCTATGTTAACAGACAGACTGACAGAATTTAAAAAATGGGAAAAAAAACCAACCCAAAACAAAACCAGAAACTCCACCCATGCACCGACCAAAAGGTATTTTAAGGTCTGTTTATGTTCCACTGAGAACAAGATGCATATTTTGCTAATACAAGATTTGAACAGAGGATTGTCTAAAGAATAATATACATCCACAAATGGAAAAAACCTGAAGTGCTTCTCTAAATCCACCAGTTCTGAAAGCACTTGTGGGGACCTAAGAAGTCCCAAGCGGCTGTACACACATTTTCATTTATAAACTGCAGTTGACTACTTCAGGATATTTTCACTTGAATGTGACATTCCTCCTGAAGAAACAAGCGTCATTCAAAATTATTTAACGCTAATCTGTCCTAGCTGAATATTATTTGAAGGCAGTCTTACTGCTGAGTGTTCAGCCCAATTACAATGTCTCTTCAAAACAGATTAATTAGGTTACTTGTACCTTTTTACGGTGTCCTTAGGCACTTGACCACAGCTAATAATAAATACCCAGTACTTTCCAACTCCAAAAAAGCTGGCATCATTACCTGTATTCTAAAGATGAGGAAACTGAGACATGAGTAAGCAAAGTCATCTGCCTAATGTCACCCAGCTGAGAGCAGAGAAGCCAGGAATGAAACACACGTCTTCAGAGTCCCAGCTAGTAGTTTAGTAAGTACAAATGCCCAGTTCTATACACATCTATATACAAAACATAGCTGTATAACCTCTGACTCAACTGTCCAATTTGTATCACGCAGACTAACAAAATACTAAGCATTGTTCAGTCACATTAATTCTACAAATATTCTTGTCCTAGATATGAAATGGAAAAATAAAACTATACCAGATGTGCTATCATATAATCATAATTTACATATATTTTAGTTGTGGTACTGTTCATCACTGTTTTAAAAAAAATTACCATGGCCGTAAAACACGATTCTGTCAGGATATTTATGCTTTAAGATCCCTAAGTACAGCACCGTAGGAAATTAGGTGACTGGGGCATTAAAACAAGATACCCATTAAAAAATCCCTTTATGCTGACCACTATAAAGACAATTTTTACAGTGTTCTGTAATAATTAAAAGTATGTATTATGGTTGAGTTTGAAAAGTTAAGTTCAGGTACAGCCTTTAATATTTCCATTTGAAGTAACTGAGGGTTTTTTACATGCTTATTGTTTTCGAGGCATAGCCCAAGTTCTCCATCTTGACCAAACAATTTCATTTAAGCAAATAAACCCAAGCAATATACTCTTTTCCCCTGATATTAAACAAGTATTGCTTTGCAAAACACAATTTTGAGTGAAGCAAAAATTTTTGTAAAATAAATCCTGTAACATTAACAATAGAAGCCCCAAGTTTAGAAGACTTACAGTACTGTCTAAAAAAGAAGTGGTACTGAACACCTAGAAGTACAAAAGTGTAATCACTGTGCATACACAATAGTTTCATTTACATACACCTAGCAATAATTTCTGTTAACCCAGCTGTACCAATTTACTATGCTGACATCTACCATTACTGCTAAGAAAGCATACACACTTAACAAAAAAACATTTTCTTTTTAATAATGGTTTGAAAAAACACAAACCAAACATTTTCATAAAAAAAATTTACAATATTTTATTTCATGGATGCCTTATTTAACAACCCACAGCAACATACGTTAGAGTTTACTTTTTTGAAGAAACAGAGTTGCCACGTCCACCAGGAAGCAAAGAGTTAAAGACTGTGCAATTAACCTGAGAGCAAGCACTGGAGAGGAGAGGCTAGTTTACCTGGTGTACAAAGTTCTAAGGGACGCAAGCCCAGAGAAGGACAGCAGAATTTTGGAAGGGAAGGCAATCAGCAATACTGGTTCTTACCCAAGCTCATTCCTCCTCCTACTAAAGAACCTGTACTGGAGATAAAAGGAGGTAAAAAAGGGTAATCTGGCTTTATGTAATCTTTCAATCTTTAGTGATCAGGCAATTTTGCTGGTGAAGCTACCAGAACAAACTAAAGAGAGTATTTTCTTACTGCCAAGTTTATGTTGTATTTTGCATTTGCTAACTACTGAGGAGTAAATGTTGCATTTTTCACCTTGAACAAACTTAGCTCAAAACTTGCTAAGTAGCAAGATATACTTTCCACATCCCACTAACAGTCCGTAAAATGTTCAAAGTAAAATAAAATACAGAAGAATGAATACAATATTTTGTCGAAAAAGCAGGACAGAAATATCAAGTGGATATTTGCTAGCAGAGGTTTATAAGAAGTTGCTCTATCAGATATGGCATCACTTATTTAAAATACAAAACTTTCATTGCGAGATGTGAGATCTAGGGCCTACTTAAGTCCTGTTTAATTAAGCCTTTGAAACAAGTACATGTACCACATCGATGTTTCACCACTTTCTTATCAGCAATTAGTTATTTTGCTCTTTTGTTTTTCATATTTTCTCCGAATCCACTTCACATCCTGTTAGTCAGTAGTTGTGACAGTCTGCCAATCTTTCTGTCAGGAGCATTCAATTGATTCATAACTACTGATCCACTTTTATCAACTTCATCCCAACCTAAGAGCTTTCTTACAGCATGCTGGAGTACACAGGGCTGTCATAACCAGGTGCACACAGCACATACCACAGCACAAAGCAATATGTTACATTGATCACTGACTGATACTCACTTTAGAGTCCATGTCAGGAACAAGCCTGGCATTTACACTGTGTTTAGCTTGTTTTCAGTAAGTTTTCACATGTATTAACAAAACACCTAAACCACACATGACCCATGATCTAGATCAACCCATGTACCCGACCCTTCAAACCTTTACTGTAGCCATGAATTCTACAACTTCCTCATCTTTCTGTGCAGGATTGCAATATGCAAGCAAAAGTCCGTTCCACATATAAGCCCTTTTTAAGTTAGAGTTCTTATGATTGAGGAAGTTCCCTCCGGAAGAAACATGAGTGAAATGGCGTATCTCACACTCCACTGTAGCTCCCTTTACTTTCAGACCATACCACTAAACCAACTTTAACACACAGGTACATGAAGAGCAATTTGTTTTGAGGTATTCTCAAGTGAAACTATATTGCTGCCTTTGCATTTCACTGCTAATACACAGCACCGCAAACAAAACACCATCTTCACAGTGGTTCTTTCTGATATGAAAGTTCCTCTTAAAAATACCAAAAGTTAGCAGTTCACAAAGCTTAAACCCCACTGGGATTCCCAAGTTAACTTCTTAACTTCTCTGTCTTGTGCAAGAAACTGTATTTATTGATACAGAAGTTACCACATATAATGGAAGAGACAGTGCAACCAAAGAATCTAATCCATCCTAGGTTTGTTGATTGGTAGGTTTTTTGAGTTTTTTGGTTATTTATTTTTTTTAAATTAGTATCACTGTCAGTCTCACCTTTTAAAGAAAACAGTAACAAAACAAAACCAAAACCAACCCTTCCCATCCTCCAAAACAAAAATCTCCACGCATTTCTGTTTAAAGTAATTGGAACCCCACTTTGGATACTTCTACAGAAACGTTGCTTCCACTCAGCTTACTTGAAACACTACCATAGTTAGTTATTCACACAGCTCACCACTTCAAACAGGTTTACCAGCTTATACACCATCGTATCAAGTTTGTATTAACATAGTGATTCTTCCTAAGCACTTATGAGCCACTGATTAAAGTTCAGCATTTTAGATGGATTCTTAGCCTTCAGCCATCTCACGTGCTACAGTATTAAGTAGACTCCTACATCTGTTGTGCCTTCTCTTCCTTTGCTATTCAAGCGAGCACGCCTCTAACATTCAAAATTACAGGAGAACTTAACAGCATTTAGGAAATAAAATTTCTTTTTTTTTTAAAGCATGCCTTTCTAATTTTTAATTGAGCATTACATTCAATACTTTCCATTTATGGACTTCTTACTTGGGTTCATTGTCCAACTAATAAATTCCGAGACACATTCGTTGCCTGGGTAAACATTATAACTTGCATGGATTTAGTGATGAGAAAAGAAAAGAAAAGAAAAGAAAAGAAAAGAAAAGAAAAGAAAAGAAAAGAAAAGAAAAGAAAATCAAAGAAAATCAAAGAAAAGAAAAGAAAAGAAAAGAAAAGAAAAGAAGCTTTCTTCAGAACAAGGAAGCCGAAGAGGTAGCAGGTAGTGCTGACATTTAAAGATAAGAGCACAAAAGTGAAGCTCCGGAACTGCATCTAACCTTGCAGCTGACAAGCAGAAAAGCAGCAGTTGCACAGGCAACCAAAACCGGTCAAATTACAGGGATGGAAACCTCTAACCCTTGAGCTTTCAACCCTTAACAGTGTTGCGGGGTCTTTTGGGATTGTTTTTTTGTAGTGACAAGAACCCTTGCCGTGTGACAAATAACGTTGATCGCACCATTTTCTCTTCCCAAGCTCGCCGTTCAAGGCCTACAAGAAGGAAGCTGCTCCGGCTCCTGCGCGGTGCCGTGTCCAGAGGAGAGAGAGGCTCTTTGCCTGACCCTGACGGGGGCGTGGGGTGGCCGCCGGGAGCCCTCCGGGCCGGGCCCGGAGCAGCGCCGTGCCCCGGGCGGTGGGGAAGGGCGAGAGCTCCAGCCCCCGTAGCGGCTCCAGGCGCGGGCAGCCTCGGGGCGGGCGGAGGGCGATCCCGGGGCG
>VXBT01000191.1:145430-202457 GCA_013400235.1 Oriolus oriolus | reverse complement strand
AGAGCGGCGCGAGGCGCCGAGCGCGGGAAGGCGGGCGCGAGGCTCCTCAGCCCCCACAGCCCCTCACTCCCCTCAGCCCCGCGGCCGCCTCGCCAGCTCCCTCCCTGCACTCTCCGCTGGTGGCGCTTCCCCATCCCTTAGGCTCCAGCGCTGGGAATCCTGTCATTTCCTCCTGTGGTGGCGGGGGTTGGGGGGCGTGTGGCACATTCCTGGTGTTGGGGGCTGCAGTGGCTCGGCTCTCCCGGGCCCAGGAGGCAGGTGAAGCCCTCTGTTGGTTAGCGAAGGCAGGTAGCTCAGGAAGGAGAGGTCACGCTTGTCTCAAGCAGCCACCTGCCGCCCTGGGGACCTGGAGCAGTGGCCCAGGAGGTTGTGGTGAGTGGGGGCTGTAAATGCCGTTTTTAACAGTTTAAAGGGCTAAACATTTGTTCTTGGGGTGCTTGGTGAGTTTTTGGGGGTTGGCACTGTTCAGTTAATCTGCAGAGTAATAAGCTTCTCAGAGCTTCAAAATCGGTTTGAGTGTCTGGGAGGAAATGGTTTCTCTTTCCTCGTGGCACCTCGTGACAAGACCATTTATTTTCAGCTTCCCGCCTGTGTCGAGGGTTGGTGTTTTTTTTTCACCTATCCATAAACATGTGCTTTCTGTTGTCCACTCTATACCCACATGCATTCTCATTCTACCTAATACTGGATGTTACATTCGTCTAATTGGACTAATGCAAATGCTCTGTGGAAGCACTTACAGCTGTTTGTTTGTTTTTTTTTTTTACTCTATGCAGTTCATGTCAAATTCATAAGCTGAGGCATTTTCAATAGATTTAACTTCATGCAAGCATCCATCAGCATTTGTTCTGTGTATGCTACTACATCTCTGTATGGCTACAGGCCAATAGTAGACTGTTTGCTCTAAGGAATGCAAGTTAAACTTTGGAGGGTTGGGTTGTTTTGTTTTTTTGAGGAAATAGGAATGGGAGAAATCAACAGCAAATTATCACTACTATTCCTAGCAAATCTGATGCATTTTAAGTCTTCTTATACTTCCACTGTTGAGCACCAAACAAACCTGACAATCTGAAGTGCTATCAAGGAGTAGAAAAGAAGTTTATGAGCACGTGCACACAGTTAGTTTCATGTAAAAGAAATATTAAGATAGTTCTACAAGATCAATGCACATTTTTACTGAAATTACAGTTTCACTGACTTATATCTAAGTAGCTGTTTCATACAGTTCATAATCTTGTACATACTCAAATTTATGTCTAGACTTAGTCCACACGAAGCCAGTGGCTTAAATTCTGTTCTATGTGGCCAGGCAATTACAGACTCAGAGGAAAACTTTACTTGCTGATTGTCTGAAAGTCACTATTTTAGAAAGACTGTTACCAGTAAAATCTGCGCTAGCGTGGCTTCAGTGTCAGTGGTATGAAGCAGTCTTATTTTAGTGGTCCCATGTCAACAGCCATGAAATGGCGTGTGGCACATGATGAGGTTTTGGGTACAGTGCGTACGAGCGGGTGGGAGAGATGGGGAGAGGAAAACTTTTATACAATAATTTGTCATTTTGACCATGATAGAATGTTTCCAAATTGTGTTCATTTGAACTGGTTTTGAGAACAGATGTTGAAGGATATAAAGAAGTAATCAGAAATGACTGGATTACTGTGACTTACTGACTTCATATACTTGTCAGCGCGTATGTGGCCCATTACTGCAGCTCATCTCCTTGCCTGGTCCCATTGCAAAGGAGGAGAATCAATGTGCTTGCATGTATAGTTTACAAGATGTGGTCAGAGGGAAACACAGATTGTGCCCCAGAGAAAATTCGTAGATTTGTGAGTGGGTGTCAACAAGGTTAGTGAAGCTTTGAGATTCTCTCTGAAACAGGCAGCTGGGTTTGGTTCATGCTTAACCTAGCCTGCCTATCGAGTGTAGCCTAGAGCATGTTATTACCTCTGTCAAGACAAGGCCTGTAATCTTTTTTTGTATTCCCAATGTTATTTACACAGCTTGGAAGGACACAGTCCTAGATTCTTTGATGGAAGTGTAGTGGCACAGGAATCTAAAGAGAAACTGGTTTGAGAAAACAGTATTAGCTTAGCTAAATCTCTTATATGTAATCATTCTTCCTTCAGAATTTGGAAAGCACGAGGCAGTCCTGGACAAATGTAGCTCTGCATTTAAGTACTGTGCCAGTGAATTACTGAGCAAGAGGGGACATTCCGAATGAGTCCCAAAATAGAAGGCAGTTAAGTACCTAAGTCCGAGAATTTAGCATTATATGGAATCCTGAGTTCAGCCTGTGCCTTAAAATATCTGAATGCAATTTCTTCAGCCATTATTCTGTTAGCTCATCCCTGCAGTCAATTAACAAGCTAGAAAAGCAACTGAATGAAATGGATGTCAGTCTTACTGGCTAAGGCCTTTAATTGTTCTTCAGGTTGTGTTATTAAAGTCTTTGTCACAAAGACCTGGAAAAGTGAATAGCTGAGACTTTCAGTGTTCCTGGTACAAAACACACCTTGTGAACCCTTAAGCATGGTACAGAGCTCTTTAGATAAATGTTCAGGACACTGTAAGTGAAATCAAATGCATTTTTTAGAATAGTTCTAACTAGTCCAAAATATCACCTAAGAGAGAGCTTACTTTCACTTGGTGATGCATATAGAAATGAGGATTGACATGTGAAGAGCACCAGATAGGTGTTAATTATATTCTACTTGCTACTGGCAAAACTGTGCCAGGAAAAAAAGTAATTTCTTATTTAAGCTTCTGGTTAATCTTCCTTGTTTAAATTAGTGGTGTAGGTCTAGGGGGTCAACAAAGTAGAGATGTGCCTAGGTATGGGCAAAATGAAACTCTTGGAAAGAAGAAATTGGATATGATTCTACATGCGTTCTTAATAGATGAGTGGGGCAAGCAATACTAGGCCAGCTCACCACCTTTTCAAGCACAGAACGAGTACTAAGGATTACTGACCTTGTTAATGGGGAGGGCTAAAGGTTATTTAATTTTGCAAGTAGTATTGATACCTGTTGAAGGAAATCCTTGTCTCATAAAGCGGGAATGCTAAAATTCACACTTCAAATCTACTTTGGGATAGCATTTCAAGTTCTTTCACTTAAGAATAAAGACAACTAACTATGTAAAAGAAATGTAGCCCCAAGATTAGTTTTAAAAAATCCCAAAGCACTACCACCACCACCACAACAGATTTTTAATAATGTAACCATTAGTTGTTCCTGACTTCTAGACAAAGCATAGTTGACCTCTAAGTTGGATCCTTTGAAAACCTTATGAAATTCTGGAACTTTGAGGCACAGAAAAAATGAGATAGAAAATGTATACCTCTTTGTCTTCTTTATTTGTTTACTTCAGCCTGGAGATGTTGGAAAAACAGTATATTAATAAAGAATAGTACTTTCCATCTTCCTGTTTTGCTTCACAAATAATTGTGGGAATACGAGAAATCTTTGTATTATAAAGCTTCCAATACTACATCTTCCAATAGGCTTAGGAATAAATATGTCTAGGTCAGGTTAAATCTTGAGACAAAAAATAAATTTATATAATAATCTTTCTTAGAACAACAACTTGCTGGTGTTTATTGAAGAAAATGCCATAAAGGAGAAAATAAAAAACTGGAAAAAAATCAAAAGTGTGGATAGTTTTCCTTTTTTTGAAAACTCACTGCTTCCGTAGTACTTTTAAGGAGTTAATTACCTGCCTTTCACTCAGATTTCTCAAAGGGAATTCCATATAAGGAAAGGCTCCTGAGAGCATGAGAGCTCTCTGAGTCTCTTACTGATGTACCAGTGGCAGTGAAGGGGACAAGTTTATGACACGTCATAAACAGAAAACTAAAATGACTATGTAAGTTTATTTAGCTCTTGTGGTGCTTGCAAATTTCATGTAGACTTAAACTATTCCTTTATTACTCTTAATTATACAACTAATCTTACAACTTCTATGTGGATTACTGTGATGTAATAATAGCCCTCCTAGCAATTGCTGCACACTTTCTACTTAAAATTTGTCTTTTATGTTTACATATGATTACCCAGGGCTAAGTGTAGGCAGATGTTATGAGGTATGGAGTGCAACAAGCTTTATCTTACTATCTGTGTTATTAATTCTGGACCCTGGGAAGACTTGCAGTCAGTGAGAAAAGAGTGCTCCAGGGGAAGGAGGTTCATTCCTGTTATGGCCTCCTGTTTTTCTTTTCCATCCTTCTCTTATGAGGAAAAGTCTGCCTTATGCCAGTTAATGTCAGTGGAACCTTGAGGAGAGGAAAGCCCTACCTGTGCAGACCCAGCTGTTAAGATCAGACCTCATTTCTCTAGAGGAGATCAACTCGGATTATTTGAAGTAATAACAAAATGCATTATCTCTTTACATTAAGGCTATGAGCTCACAAGTGGATCAACAGTATCGATCTCTACACCTATGCTAAGTCCCAGTGATTCTAATTAAACTTGATTGTAGGATCCAGCTTATTATACTTGGTGTTGTTTCTGCAGATGAACTGCCTGGATGAACTCTTGTGCTTTCATTGAATCCAGTGAAGTGGATAGGGCCTAGTGCAGCCCTGGTAACATCAAGACCTTATTTTCTAACAATGTAGATAAGAGATCAGTCCAAGCAAGGTAACCTTTGGCTAGTTCCCGGTCTCATTGCTTTATTTCTGTAAATTGTAAGCACATTACTTCAAATGGTGACTAGGGAAAGTACCTTAGTCTGCTACAAAAACAAGACAAGATGAATTCAAGAGTGATTCAAAATACGTCATCCTGTTACAAAGAAGGCTGATTTTCTGAAGGAATGTAGGTGGCTGGCTGTGACCTAAAGTTGCTATGAATAAACATCAGAAAATTCAGGCTCAGGAGATAATTGAAGGACTTTCTTGTGCAGCATTAAGGTGTGCAACTTCCTATGGTTCTAGGAAAATCAAGTTCCTACAAAAGGCTTTTCAAATACAATTTTTCGTCTGCATTTGGACGAAAGGGAAATGTATTGCAAAGGATGAGGCGGACATGCCAGAGAAATTTTTGCAAAGGAGATCTGTGCTTGAAAGGGTGCTGCAGGGATGTCTCTTACATCCTTGCTTGTAGTGTGGGGTTTGACCTGCCTGTGGGCAGTCTGTTGCTTCCAGAAATGCTAGACTGCAGATTTGCTGGCAGCTCGCAGCAGGGTATACAGAAGTCAGAAGATTGTGTCCATTCTCCTCTGCATCATGCTATCGACAGACTGGTCTCACCTTCTGTTATGGAAGTTGATGTGTGTGACTCGTGAACTTTCGGTCATCCTCAACCAATTTTGATTTGCTGTTTTGAAATCTGCAGCAAAGATGGACGAAACCAGGAAGTAAGCCCTTTGTATGATGTGTCTGGTGATACAGCATCTATACATCAGTGTTTTCTTAACTCTAATATGTTCATGGATGCATAAATAACTGTGTCAACTGGTCCTGAAACAGACTTCATCAGACACTCAGTCTTAGATGGTAATGATTTCTGGTCATGATTAACTTGATGGCTGTTTTTTTTCTCCATGTCTTTATCTCTTCTCAGAGACAGTAGCCTGCATATATAACTCTGTCAGGGATTGAAGTCCTAAGTAGTTATTAACTTGTACTTAGTATGCAATGTCTCTGAATTAAAAGGGCAGATCTATCTTCATCTAATGAACACTTAGAACAAGAGTTACCTGGCAGGTTTGTAGCTAGCTCTAATTGCATTCTCCTTGCTCTGCTGGGACTGACATACCCAGGAGAGAAGAGAGCTTAACAACTTTTCGAGAAAATGACAACCGCATCAAACAATATCAAGAGAATAACATTCAAAAGCATTCTGATACCAAATATGTTAGTACTTCCCCCTACTCTTCCTTGTCTTAATTCCCTATCTTCCCTCACCTTCAATTCTTTCACTTCTAGGCTGTGGCAAACTTGCTGTCATGTAATTTAGTGCAACTTTACATTGCTTTTATTTATGTTCTGCCTCTTATGAACCCTGTGGTTCAGAGATGGCTTGTTGCAGTGTATTCCCCTTAATTAAGTGTTATTTAAGCATAAGGGGAAGTAAGACTAGTATCTCTCTCTTTTTTTTCCTTTTTTTTCTTCTTTTTTCCTTTCTATTTATTTCCTCTTTCTCCCCCACCCCTGGAGAGGGGTGGTCATAACATGAGCGAGCAGGGAAGTTAATCACACCTGTCACATTTGGGATATACCTTTTTAACTGGCTGTAACTTCCACACATTTCAGGTTCCTCAAAGGCATTTTCTCTTGTGTGAATGAATCTGCTGGCATTCTCATGTTTTCTGAAAAAAACCGCAATGTAGAAAAGCTTAGGTGGGATTTCTTAGGTGAGATTTCTATACTGAAGCCTAGTTGCAAAGTTACTTGTGGAGTGACTCTTCTGACTGGAAAGTGAAGTGATTAGGCATCTGTAAGATTAATTAAATTCTTGTGCTTCTCTTAATTTGCTTAGATACATAGATGCCAGTGATTTTTTAAAGTGTAAAGCATTTTCTTGTAAGGATTTAATGTCATAGGGTTTATGTTCTAGGGCAAACACTGGAGGTCTCAAGGACTAAGCTGAATCAGTTTGGGTTAAGTTGCTTGAAATGCGTTCACTGAAATCCCACGCTGTCAGTCTGGCCTCGGATTTGAATTGTTTTTTATAATCACGTAATGAAATATAAAACACTTTCAAGCTGCTTTTCTGTCTAGCAGGTAGTTTGCAGTTAGTGAACTTGTTTCTTATAAGAAAAATGAGGCTAGAAGCTATTGAAAAACATGGGGAAAAATGTTTTGGAGCCTTGATCTATTTTCTGTATCTACCCTGTCAAGGAGCAGTCAGCCAGAGGCAATCACTGAGGTGGAGTTAATGGAGGAGAGGTCTGAAGTATACTGGTTTGGTATTTGAAATATGATAATGGGGATATTCTTTATGTTAATTTACGTCTTTTGCTTGCTGCAGTGTTAACATGTTAGCTTTAATGGAGATAGCTTTTACACAAGAGCTAGAAATGTCTCCAGTTAATGCAGCATGCTCTCATTCTTGGCTTGTTCTTTGCTTTCTTCTGTTGCCTGCATACACCCCTGTTCCGCCCTGGAAGTAGTGCAGTGATGGAGCATGGCATAAAAATGCAGTGTAATAATCTCAAAACAAAATAATAAGGTTTACCCTCCTCCTATCCTATATGCTTTCTCTTCATTCTGAGGTCTATCTAGTAAGCCATTGAACTGCAATGTCCTTAATGACTATTTGATTGAGATGAGAGATCTTAGATTGATTGAACCTGTGCTAAATGTGGTCATGATAGTGATGGACATGATGGGGATATATCAGTGATATGTCTTCAGAATCTTTAGAATCACAGCTAAATTCTGTAGGACAGAAATGCACAATTACCTTAATAGTTGCATAAACAGCCTAATGTTTGGGGTTTTTTTATCACTAATCATGACAGATAATAGTAACAGTTGCTAGAAGAAAGCACCACATCCACACATTAAAAGCATGGATTTTCACCATGGACCTAAATACAACAGTAAATCCAGCTGTTACTTGCACCTGCTATGCAGGCAGAGGTTGATTTAACATTAGAAAAGTGCAATAATAGGAAGGATAATAAGATTGTATACTGTATTATGATGCTTGCAGACTTTAGATGCAGAAGACAGTATAACTTGTTTTCATGATGCGTAGATTATCATATTTACCAATCAGAAATATGAATATTTCGTAAGTATAGTATAACAGAAGTCTTTTAAAAGAAAAAGGTGAAGCAGAGGCCAGTTGGGGATTGCTGTTCACAGGCTGTCCTTAACTCTGTTTATTACTTCCCGTTTTCCCAGTAAATCCAGTATTTAAGAAGGATTGTAAGACCCATGTAATCATTGAGGATTTACTTTGTTGGTGCCTCAGAACTGCATTCAGCAACAACACCAATGTTTTGTTTTTTAACAATACACATCACCTTCACAAGGTACAGACAGATGTCATCAGGAAGTATTTTGGATAGTAAGAACTGTAAATTGTTGTTTGAAATTAACATTAGAAATATAAGTAGACATAGGTTCAACTTTTGGTCTTACACTGACAGAAGGCACTGTAGTTGTACAGCCATCTTAGATATATCTGATGTAAATTGGGACTCAAGCTAATGAGGTCAAGTCTCTTTTCCTTTTGTGTCAGTACAAAATATTCTTAATTCTCAGTTTGATACTAAAATATACAAGAATTCTAAATATATAGTAGTTAGGGTAAGGTTCAGGATAGGGTAGAATAATCTCTGCTGGAAAAAGTTCTGGTGTTGGGTGAATAGAGAGCATAGTATTCTGTTAAACTGCTTAATATTTCTTAATGCTTAATGTTTCTGAAGATTAGGGACTGTAGATTGGTGGATTAATTTAATTAACAGTTTAATTGAAGTACTTTGGAATTGCAGTTAACCTTACACTGTTTCCAGTCTTTGCTTCAATACAGGCAAAATATACAAACATTAGTGTTTATTCATATGCAGCTTTCCTCTTACTTGCCTAATATGCAAGGACACAACATTTCTAAGTGTCCTTAGCATAAAAAGTAAAAATAAATCGGTAGTGAGAAAGGTGTATTAGTGAAAGAATCCTTGTAAATGGAAATCTTAATATTAAATTGCTCCATCTAGTGGCAGTCTGCTAAAACGGATGTTTTTCTTTAGTGATTCTTATCCTTAAGAAATGATTATGCCTCTTGAGAATTTAAGATTGAATTATTCTTTTACATAGGAAGCTCTCTAGCAAGGGAACTGCACATGTGACAAGGGACAAACTTTGATTTTCCTTCCAGTTTCTTCTGAGGGTTTTCACTGATTACTTCAATGGAAGCAAGCCTTATGTGTCCAGGTGTCTGAACGGCTTTTGAGATCTTGGTTTTAGCGCCTTAATATCTTTGGTTCGAGTTCTTCTTGGGCCTGGGAGGCAAAATAGAGAAGCTGGATTGCATAGATAATACAATAAGGATGAAGTCTCTGATTCTTTGTCAAAGAGTTAAAGTACACAGTGAATAATATACTGAGTCCAGCATCTCACGTCCTAACATGAGAGAAATTTCAGCTGCAGATTGTTTCATCCCAATGCCTTAACGGGCATTGATGCTGTACTTTTTGTAATAATAATGAACTAATTGAATGATTCGTTAATGTCAATATACTTTGTGAGCAATTAGAGTTCTTATGCCAATCAAGGTGAAAACACCTGTGTTTGCCTTCTTCCTTTGAACGCCTTGAAAAGACAAAAAATAAAACAAAAAAGAAGTGAGCTCTTGAGGAGACCTGAGTATTTCTTGCTGCCCACTGCTGTGATCCCTTGTGCAGCTGGCTTTAAAGGGAACTGAGGTGCTTAAGAATGCAAAATCATAGAAAAATGAATCACTTTCAGGGTGATTATTTGGTATTTTTTTTCTGTTTCTGAATAGAGCCCAAAATTGTGCAACCAGCAGCTGAAGTCCTGCAGAATACAAAATGTATTTAAAAATGAAAAGCAACAAAAAGGCCTAACTGAAATAGTCTAAACCCAAATTTTATGCATTAGATTTTTAAAAAAGAAAGTTGTCTGTTCTTGAAAATGTAACAGGTGCACTGGGCTTGCTGACTCCCCTGTCCTTTATTTTTGTCATTAAATTTTCAGTTTTGGTTAATCTGCTACCTTTAATTTCCTGATAGATTAATTCTCTCCTCATTCCATGTCTAAATACTCCTTTAGTATTAAGAAACTGTTCTGTAAAACTAGAAGAGATGCACTGTGTTCCAAGACTGCTGTTGTTTTTATTTTTCACTTGAATAATGGAACATAGACCTTTTAGTGCACTTTTCCAGACTTCCTCTTCCCAATTAGTTTGGTCACTTAAAATTGCAGATTGCTATTCCTATCTTCCTTTCCCAGGCCATTAAATATCACCATTGTGTAACTTCCCTACGTGCTAAGTTAAATTTCCTTGCAGCGTGCATTTTAACCTCAGCTGTTAAACTTTTGGCTGAACTTGAAAAGTTTGAAATACAAGGTATCACATCCTGATAATAGTGCATGAAGAAATAATTAATTGCTGTGAAATGGAGTGGTGCTTTATCTTAAAACACTAGAAATTTCCTTTGAATTAATTAAAAATATGTATATGAAATCTTTCTTGTTTCCTGAGGCAGATATAGTGTCAGAGAATGCCTTATGATGATTTGTACTGGTTCATTTCTGCTCCTCTCTGGGGTTGCTTTGTTTTGTCGTCGTACTGATTTTGATATTGAAAAACATCTATACCATTTTACTTCTCATCCCATCGAAAATGCCTTATTTTTCTAATGAAACATAATTTGTGGATACTGAAAAGCTGCTAGGCAGAAAATTCTCCATCTCCTTGCACTGATTCTGTGGGAACTTTCCTTTGCTATGCAAGCTATGTAAACAGTAATACAGGTCTTTGTAAATAATTCTCACACCTGCTGTTTTTTCACTTACAGTAACATAATATTTTTAAATGGGCGTCTGATGCTTCAGCCAATCACCTCAGGACATATGTGGACACTGTCCAATGGTCCTGTTGGAACTAGGATATATAAATGATATTGTAAAATTAATAAATAATTAATTCTCTCGCTGGACTTGCTTGTTGCTGCATCTCTGAATCCCCCCTAAGATGCAACAATAATTGTTTTAGGCCTGAGCAAAACAGCAGCAGTCCCAGGAAACAGTCAGCATGTGCACTGAGGGAGACAATACTTAATGTCGACTCCTCTATTTTTTTTCAAAATGTGTTCATCAGAACCTGGTTGTTACCCACATGCAGTGTAAATAAATATTTGGCATGGACCACTTTTTCTTTAGGCTTCATCTTTGCTTCTGTAATGCTTCCTTGGTTTCTAGCAGAGTATGTATTTTTAAAAATGTTATGGGTGGATACAAAAATGGTGGGCATGTTTATCTTTTTGCAGGTTACTGAGAGTACCTGTCTGCTGACCCATCTGATCTGAGTCTTTTCTCTGAACAACTTCCATAGGGCAGTTCAGGACTTGCCAAGTGGTTGGGATTTTTTAGCATTATCCTGGACTTGAAGAGCTTGCTTTTCTCCCAAATTTCTGAAGATTTTGGTCTCATGTACCTTCTTAATTAGACCAGTGCCATGAAGTTTTGATTCTGTCAATCTGTCCTGTGGCATTTTGCATTTTACATTGTTTACTGTATCAGGTTGCTTATTTCATAAGCTTAATGCTGGATTGTGTGACTTAACTGGGCAAATAGCTATTATTCCCTTTCATCAAAAAGTGATTCTAGATCTCCAAGCATGGCTAACCTCTTTCATTTTGGATTGTATAAAATCTGATCTTAGTGATTATTCAAGCCTTTTTCATCATATAGATGTTATCTCCCCGAAAGAAATAAATGCCAGTTTGTTTGTTTGTTTGTTTGTTTTCAGTACATTCTTACCATTGATGATTTTTCTAGTTCAGTCAGGTTTAACCCCTTCTTAAACTTTCTTTCATATATTTCTTATTGAGGATCATATTCTAACTTCGGTGGTGTTTCCATGGCTGGCCTTCTCTTAGCTAATTGAAAATAAATGATTTTCACATCCACCTCTAATAAAAAACAGTGTCTGTTTTAGTGGTGCGTACTGTGAAAAAGGAAACCAGTATGTGACTTCTTGTCTTTACGTATTTCCATGACAGATAAAAAAGTATTCTACTCAGTTGTTCTACTCAGGTTTGTTTTGGTTTGGGCTTTTAACTTCTGATACCATGTGGTCTTCAGGAATAATTTCAGTCCCAATATTGTAGCTAATCTGAAATGATTTTAATTACATCTCTTCTATGACTGTAGAACAGATAATGGGACTATTTTGGTGCTCCTTTCTAGATTTACTACTATCAAAGCAGAAGTCCACATTGAAAGGCATTTTTTCAGTCCATCAAGCTCTCCATGTCTGCATCCATGTTTCCATGAAATTGTGAATCAAAGCTTTAGAGGCAGAACATGCTTTAGAGGCAGAACACCTGAATCAGAATTGAGCATTCTTATTCTGGACAGATGGAATACCTGGTATTTCATTAGCATACCTAAGAATCCTTATGTAGAAGTCCTGAATGTCTCAGCTATGTTTTAAAGACAACCACTAAAAAGGATGACTTAAGTACAGAGCAGAAAAGTGCCACTGTGCTTGGCTTTTGCCGAGACTTCTGACACTCATCGTGTTTATTGCTAATATGAACTTACCACTGTTTAATTAAACATGGCTGCTCATAGCATCCTATTTTCTTTAGCAGAATCCAGTCACAGCAGTTATTGTCAGACTTGACAGACTGGCAGCTGGAGATATGAACCAGGCATGGTAGGGAAAAATTTAGATGTTCAGGGACTCTTAGGCCTCTCTTATCTTTTCAATTGCTTCTCTTTTCTTTCTCATTTTTTTTTTCTGTTTCTCTAAACTGAATTTTGTTCTGTTATTCTCCTAAAGTAGAATTGTGGGTTTTAAGCTTTCTTTCCTCTCCTGTGAGTAAAAAGTGGGTTACAGTATGCAAGGTGATTTGGAACAGAAAAGAATAAGGGATTGCAATGGAGGCAACATTCCCTAGAAGTAGCATATTTCGGTCTGCTTTCGGGGTTTAGCATTAGATTTGTGTGTTGGAGTGTAAAACTGGACATTGTAGAAAGCTCCAACAGAAAGACCGGATGTCCTTCTGAAGCACATAGGTCCTACGTAATAACACTTTTCTGGAAAAAGTGTATATATTGTGCCCACTACAAGCAAGACAAGGGTTTCAACCTCTGATTAAAAGCCCCAAAAAAGTCCTTGTGGGGTCTGAGCGGAGATATATGTGCCGATGCAGCTGCTATATGTATCAGAATGTCTTGTGCAAACCAAAGTTAAAAGTTGGTAGTTATTGTATTTGAATAAATGAAGAGTCTGGAAGGCTGATGCATCTGGATCATAAGATTTTGTATCTGTTAACAGCTAACAGGCCTGTGTTACATTACAAAACTGTAGGAGGATGCAGTCTCCCACAAGGCTATAGGAAATGCACCTGACTTACTGAGAAACAGAAACAACACCTGTGGCTTTCTAGCCATGAGACTTTCCTAAGGCTGATAGGATGTTTTGCTAAGAAGGATGGATAGATTATGGTTACCTTAGTTTGAAATTTGCCTCCTTTAAAGAGGCATGTTTGTTTGCTGTAAGGCAGTAATCACATACTTCTCTGCATGTTCTCCTGCAAATAGGTCGGCATCATGAATTTCCTGGGCACCATCACGTTTATTGTTTGCTGCTTCCAGGGCTATTAGAAATGCTTTCCAGTTACAGATCTAATTCTACAGCTCACCTACCTTGTCACTGTGTAACCTGCCGTCTTCACAAGGTTGAATATCTGACCTTATGACTATTTTCTTCCACACAAGAGGTGACTTTGAAATGACCTCAACACAATTGCTTTACTGTGTGTGGCAGTTACGAAAGAACACTTGGGTTGGGGTGCTCAAATAGTAGGGTCTGCTACTCGTGAGGATATGGAAAATTGTGGACTCGCAGCCTCTGAAAACAGATATATCATGCTTTTCTAACTTAGTAAAAGCTTGAAGACTTGGCAAAAATAACTGGGTATTAGTTTGCTGAAAAGAAATTTGGGAGGGCGGACAGGGGAAGCAGGAAAATCACCAGCAGATCTGTTAAACTTTAAACCTAAGCAACCAAAGAATAGCTCTCCTCATTACTTGTGTTAAGTCTCTGTGGTCACTTGGAGAAGAATAATGTGACATATAACAATCCAAATGGGTCAGTATAATCATTCATACCATCTTCCTTGGTTTCACTCTTTGATTGAATAGCCAATCAAGTACTAAAGGGGCTGTATACCCTTGTAATTTCTGTTTCATTTAATTCAGAAAGTGCAGTAGGGAATCTGCTTTTCAGAAAGATTTAACAACAGCATACAGGCAAAGGAGACTGAACTGCAGCATGCAAATAGTAACTGTGGTCTTGCCACTGCAGAATCCCATTTGAATTGAGTAAATCCAGTTTACTGGACTGAATATACACAGATTATCTGACTAATTTATGTATAGTAATGCTAATATTGTTTTTGAGGCCTGTCCCTATGTGCATGCGCTTTAAAGTTGGGACTACCTTATGGCAATCTTGTGTGATCTGCCAGCTATTTGTGATTTTATTCAATAAGTCATCTTTTAAGGTATGATTGCAGATAACTTTTCTGTTTGTTCTGAGATTCCCAGATGCCTAAAGACTGTAGAATATTGTAAGCCAAAGCATGGAATCCTTTGTAAAAAAAGGACTTCAGTTGAAATGCATCTTTTGCTGCTTAGCATCACTGAATTGTTATCCCACAGAAAGTCAATTTCGCTCCAGGAAATAACCTGACTGTTTATCTGCTTGAGAAGGTTCAGGAGCAGCTCATTAGCATCACATAAGTAAAAGCAGAATCAGGTTTGTATTTAGAGAAAGTTCATTTGTAGGAGACAATTGAAATAACAGGTGTGGTGGTTTTTTGTTTCACCTTATGGAGAGAGATTAAAAAGATAATACCTTTCTCCTTATAGTGAGTTCCCTGAAGGCCACTAATTTAAGTTCAAAAATGCCAAACTTTTTTGGGATGAATTAGAAACTTTGCCTAGAGCATGTTAATAGCTCTCCAATCAAGGAACAGTCTTCCCCTCTCTACACGGCAGTTCACCTTATCTAGGCGGGTTTTTTTAACCATTATTGTGAAGACACACATGGCCAAAATATCATCTGCTGTGTATTTTTCATACCTTTCTGTTTTTAACAGGAAGTTGGAGCCCTCAGTCTTTCTTATGTTGATTTGATGTTGTTTTTGTAAGTGGAACAAACTTCCTTAATCAGTAAAACAGAAAAATGGATGGAACCTGCTTTCCTATTTCCAGAGCTAGTGGAAAGCACTCAGTGGAGGCTTTTGTTAATTTAAACTATTGAGTTGGCAGTCTTGGCCACTCTCTTCCCCACTAGGATGGGGAATATAAGCTTTTCCATTCCCGCTATAGCCACACATTGTGTCACTGATGACAGAATGGGTAAGATGCAAGGATAAAGGAAGTAGCTGAATTATTATGCTCATTTAGTCTTCTTTTAACTGTGGAGATTTCCGAAATAGTGCCAATTAGAAAAATTGTAACTGCAGTCTTGGCATTCATATGAATAAAATTTCACAAGTGAATCAAATTCTGTATAATGACTTCCCTACAAGGGTTCTAATTCTGCTGGTTTGACTTGGTCAGAAGCTGCCATATAGAAGACCCCGTAAGAACTCGAAGATGAACGTTTAGTATTTGCCTCAGTTCAGTAATTGTTTTCTTTTATGCAACTTTTTAGAGTGCTCTGACAAGGAAGGAATGAACAGCTTATCTTATCAAGATTTATTGTCAATAGCTTCTGTAGTCTTGTGAAGAAGACATCTGCTGTGCAAATAGCAAGGTTAAAGTGATTGCACATGAAGTAAATACAAACTTCAGCTAGTATTTCATCCTGAAAACCAGTCTGAACAATACTTAGATAACTTCATGTAATGAAAGCCCTTTCATAATCTTGACCCATATACAATTTTGTCAAATCCAAGGTCAGATAGAATTTAAAAAATAAGCTTTATGTGAACTTCTGTAACCATGATTTCACAATTGTAAGCATGCTCTTTAATAAAAAGAAAGCACTAGTATTGTGTGGTGGGTTTTTAAAAAAATTCTTATATAAGTCTCAGAGTTTGATCAGTTGTAATAGAAAAGAAAGTATTATCTATTTGTTTAGGAAATATCTTCTAAACCATTGCAGCAGCAGACAAAAGGAGTTCATTTCAAATTGATTAATGTGCTATAAGTACCTGGAATTGCTTGGTCTAGTCACTTTGTTGCTTTCTCATCTCTCTGAAAAATCAAATGAAGCATCTGAAGATACCTGATTGATGCAGTCAGCTTTGTACTGATATTACAGTGCATTTCAGGAAATGTTCAAAGTGAGGCAATAATTTTCAATCTATTTTCAAGCATGCCACAGTAAAGTTTTTCTATCAGATTGTACAAAGTCCATTTCCCAAAGAACTGTGGATTTTTGTGTTGTGCATTTGTGGGCAGGTGCTTTTACATATGGACCTTTATAAATATGTATGAGAAAACGATGTGTCGGTGATATTGCCTACTGTTGTACTATGCCAAGGTGCATTTTTTTTCTCCATAACCCATACTGCCTCTTTTTCTTGTATACAGGCTTTAATTATTTTATTTTCTCAGAAGCCATGTGTAACTAGGTTTCATTTCATAAGGTATGAACAAATTTTCCAAATCTTACTGCAGAATGTTTCAGGACCAAATCCGGTAATTCATTGGTAAGAATGTTAAAGTACAGGAAACTGTAACAAAGAAGATTATTTTCCTCCTAAATAGAGAACTTGGACAAGATAGTATTACTAACTCCTATATTTGTTTTTCTCAACTTGCAAGGAAAGCATGAATTACCTTAAACTATCAATTCCACAAAGTCATGGATATGGATGTGATGTGGCCAAAAGAAATTCATGCACCTAAGCTTCCTGAAGCTGTTTAAAAATCTTACTGTTGATTTGGTTTCTTTATGAAAGCATTCAGTGAAAGAAAAGTGTAGCCTTTGGTATCCATAAGCTATACATGCAAACTCTGCAGGAGATCTTGAGCTGCAACAAAGGTGGAAATACAGAAAAACGCTAAAATTCCCTCAGGAACCCCCTCCAGTTCATAGCAGAATGGCTGGCTGCTCGCCATGCTGTCACTGGCTGCTGGCCAGCACCAGTACTCTGTGACCCCTTCTGGCACAGCTTATAGGGGCTGGAGGATGAGTTACTGCTGCTTCTAGCACCATTAATGAATCAAATTTTAAATGTGGATTCTCATACACAGTGGTGTGGGAAAGTCCATTGCTCTGAGATGGAACCAGGAAAGAGAAACGTTCTCTTAAATTTAGATTTCATGTAGCTGAATAGAAGGTGTCTTCTTCTTCTGATCACCCCCATAAATGACTGTTGGTGTCTTTTCTTACAACATCATGAGAAAAGAAATAACTGACTTAATTAGCATTTGCCATAGTTTGTATAGCATATCTTGTATGTGCACTCTGAAAGCTGCCTTATACATAGTTTTCAATGTTCTTCTGTCTTGATCTAAAATATACAGTGGAATATCCTGATTCAGAAAGAAAAATAGCAGAACACATTTAAGCCTGTACTTCCATTGAGTGTAACGAGGTTAAAAAAAGACTTGTAAATTCTAATATGCATAGGTATTCTTACGTAGAAATACTTAGGAAAGATTATTTCAAGATATTAATTCTGAAAAATGGAATGCTGACACTCTTAAAAATTTATTAAACATATTTTGTAAAAAGTATTCTGCTGTCTTTTGAGAGCAAAGCAATTCTGTTTTGAAAATCTGGAAGCAGAGCACAAACATGATGAAATTAGTCTCAAGATCATTGTGATATAGACCTTAAATAGGGTCCCCTAATGACAATGATTTACCAAAATTATTTATTTTAAGTAGCTGAAGCAGTAACACAAGTGAATATTCTTTTGCAGTATAAATCGTGTTCAATTCAGTTTCTATTTGCTTGCTTATTGCTGCAGTGAAGGAGGCAAAACAGTTGCATAATCAAGTCTTTATTGTATTGGTGTAATTTGCATGTTTCTTTATTGTTTCAGAACCATCACAAATTATTATGAAACACTTATTTTCGTGCTGGATGGATGATTGAGTGAATCATTCCACATTTTGGGGTTTGCATGATAAGGAAATAGCCAAAGACACTCTAGATCTGTCTGTTATATAGCAAAGTGTTTTCCTCTTCTTTTAACCTTTAGCATTTGCAGCCTGATTTTTTTTTTGCTGAGGTGATTTTGTGCCACAGAAGTTGTCAATAGGGTTGTATCCTGAACACTTTCCTTCCTATGAGCATTATTTGCACAAAATTGTACTTACTTGTATGAGCAGTGCCATTGTTTTCAACTTGACTACATTTACAGGGGTGGGCTCTCTGTAAACTTGGCCTACTGAGACCAACTACAATGTAAATGGAAAATTCTCTTCTTGAATTCACTGCAAGTTTGAACTAGGCTTACAGTGGTACTAATTAAGTTCCACCATGCTGTTTGAAAATTTACTCTTCAAGAAAAAAGGCATAATCAATAAAAAGAGTTGTTTGTTGGTTTTGTTTTTGTTTTTTTTTTTCCTGTTTAGATGTGAGGGAATGTCAATGCTTTGCTTAATAAAGTTGTTACTGACAAGAGCAGCTCTGGTCTTAGTCTGATCCTATTCTGAGGCTTGATTATCAAGGGCTGTTCCACTGCTTTG
Source organism: Oriolus oriolus (assembly GCA_013400235.1). NCBI lineage: Eukaryota > Metazoa > Chordata > Aves > Passeriformes > Corvidae > Oriolus > Oriolus oriolus. Next base: position 184,090 of record VXBT01000191.1, on the reverse strand, counting down.
TGCTAATCACAGATCAGTTTGTGGCCCTGTGTGTTTTGTAGTACAGTGCCCCACAACTCCTTCATCTCAAGTACACCACTCCTGTTCTCTGTGTGTGGCTAAATGTTATAAGTAAAGTTCCAAAATAGTTCCAAAAGATAATAGTTTCAAAAAAAATATGCCTCCAGTTTTAGGCTATTTTCTTATGGATTGTAAAAAAGACAGTAATTTGCAGTGTTCAGGCGCTTGCAGTTCTTCATTCAATCTAAATTCAATCATTTATAGAATGCTACAGTTTAGCTAAGGCATTTTTTTTGATGTAATAGTGTATGGCACTGTTTTTCTTCCCATTCTCTGAATATGTTTCTTTTTCTAGGTTAAGGACAATTCATTCCAACTAAAACTGTCTTCTTTTTTCTTTTTTAATTAGGCCTAGAAATGTTTTGCATGACATTGTAGCACTTCTTCCCCATTCTATTTTTGTTTTGCAAAGTGACATGCTGGGTCTGTGCTTGTATTTTGTGGTGTTTGCCTTTGGTCGGCACTGTGTCAATGCAAAGCTTTAAAAACAATAAAATACTGACTTTGGGGGAACAGAATGGCTGAAGGATTGGCTGTATATCTTTTTAAAATTATAACAATAGTCTCATATACAGTTTATTGTTAGCAGCTCTATCAGCACTGAACCACCTTCTCCTAGAAAGTACATCTTCCAGACTTCCTGAGTAAATGAAACACTTCCCTTAAGAAAGCAATTTCTCTGCAGAATCAGCGAGCTTTGCCACCTCCTTGTCCTTCTTGAAATGTCCTGTGCTTCTGGCCCTTTAATTTAATGTGAAGAGTTCCTGCACTCAGGCAGCAAAGAGACAGATTATGGCACAGGCAAATCAGTTTATGAGAAACATCTAATGAGCCATACAGCCTGCAGAATTCTGGACAGCATAAAGGGGAGACACTTAAAGACAGCTTTCTCAAAGTCATCTCATTAGCCTGGGAACCAGGGCTGAGAGATAAGAGAATTCTTAATCAGAGACTGGAACTTGCTTCTTGTGTTTATTGGAAGCTTGTTTTTCTAAAGGTTATACAGTGTATTTTCAAGGGTCTGATAGCTAAGCTGTAGTAACCTGACCTGTCTTGAGTTTCGATCGTTACTGCTTGCAGACTGTGAACTAAATCCCCAGTGCTAGTTCCATAAAACAGTAACTAGGAACATCTGAAAGTAACCAGAATTTACAGTAATTTTGGATTCTGGAATCCTTGCATAAGTAATCCTCTGAAATCAAATTGTTTTCACACAGGTAGTGCAACCAGAACTGGGTAGGGAATCCCATTTTCCCCAAAAGCTTTTCTCCCATGACTTTTTTAACGTTAAATACAAAGGTGGTAAGAGGCTTGAGCCTCAGCTCCTGAGTAACAATTATACTTTCCCCTTCAAAAATATGTTTTGGATCTAATAATTGAGACCCCTATATAAGGATAGGAAATATAATTTTGTGAGATTCCTTAAATAACTGGAAAAAGCTTTTGTTCTGGAAAGAGGAAGTGTGTAGGTATGCAGGGGTGGGAGGGAGAGGGAAGGGTGCATAATGGTTCCCACTGTAGTACAAACCATGCAGGAACAGAGCTATCAGCAAAGTGGAAAATAGGAATCAGCTTTGCTTCTAAGGAAAACAACTCCCAGGAGGAAGCAAAAGTCCATATGTAATACCATAAATGCTGATGTGCTGTTACTTCCCACAGCACAATGAAAGTTCAGCTTGTTTTTTTCTTAAAGTGGTACCCATGAAATTATGGAAATTCTCATATATAAAATTTAGTACAGGGCTTCTACTAATACAGTGAGTCACCTGCTGCAATGTGTAGTTTCCTCTGTTATTTATCTGCAGAGGGGGAGATAACAGCAAGAGAAATTTCATGCAATATGGACTGAAGGGGTGTTACAGCATGTTCTTAACCAGACCTCCTGCCCCAACACAGTCAGCTGAGCCTATGACGTGCCAGAGAATCATCAGTATAGAAGAGGTTACAGTTTCTGAAGGTAGATTTTAGCCTTACTTCAGTGTCTAGCTACCTTTATTGAGCCCATGCTTATAGATCTGTATTTATCTTATTTGTTGGTTCAAAACTTTGAAATCTGTGTCCCTTATTTAAGCCAGCTAAAAGGTGCTGATGCACACGTCTTTCCTACATTGAAGAGGCAGGAATTAATGTTCTCTTGCAGACCCTGGTGGGTGGACATGTGATGAAACTTCCTCTGACTTCCTTTCACCAAGGAAACTCATGCAGCAAAGTGGAGGTGCTGGTGTCCTGGAGCCACATGTGACATGCGGCCAGGGAAGCTATGATTTAATTGATATGAAACTTTTGCCCCCATAAATACCCCAAATGTAATATTTCAAAATTGTTGCATTGGTAAATATTTACATTTATAGTTATGCTACTGCTGTCACTTGTAGGAAGTAGGAAAGCTGGGGTAACATGAGGTATGATCTCTGTTTTACACCAGTAGGAGTTTTGTGTATATGAACTTACACTGGCAGAATTGTTGCTGCTCTAATCTGTTCTGTGCATTATGTCTTAATTGTATTGGTATAATGCACATCCCTGTTAGATTCACAGTAGGAGAGCGTTGGAGGTATCCCTGCCTTAGAGTGCTTATAGTAGAACTATAGCACGAGCGAATGGCAGACACGTTTCTGTATGAGACATTAATTCTTAATTATTCGTGTTGCTACAGCTTCACAGTGAAGTTTGAGGCCCTTGCATACAGATTAAGGGAGAAATTTAAAATCCGGGAATATCAGGGTTTTGCACTTACAGCTCTCACCAGGACGCTGCTGTCACGGCTGCTAGGAACAGGTTGATGTCTGAAGTGCCGCCATGGAAAAGATGTTAGTTGAACGCCCCCTAGCTGAAATAATTTTCAGAACATGGCTAAGACAAAGGTTTCCAGGGGATTCCAATACAGACCTGGGGGGAATTCCACGTGCAGGCTTCCTTGTTTGTTGGTTTCAGCTCAGCCAAGCCGTTACTGTAAAGATGGATACATTTATGTTCATATACCGATCATTTTATAAAAGTATCTTGCATTAAGAAAGCAATCTTCACTTTATGTTCCTTTTAATTAGGTTGGTACAAATTTGGAAATATGAGGCTGTGCTTACAAAACTTATCTGAAAACTAGATTGCCATAGATGCACTCATACTTTAGAGTTGAATTGAGCAGTCCTACAAATACAAGTGTAATAGAGCTCTATGCCTTCTCTGGTGTCATAGATTGCACAGGTACTTCTCAAAGCAAGAGAACTCTGCCTTTTCTATTAGTACAATTGACCAGTTTTTGAATAAGCTGATAGCATTGGTTTTATCTTCAATGAATTTTAATATAGGGAAAGAAAAGGAAAACCTCTTTCTATGTAGTTAGCACTTTGACTTTGTTCTATTATATACACAGGATGGCACTGATTCTACCCCTTCCTTGATCAGATTGCTCAGCATAGATCCGTCCACAGGAATTTCTCAGAGTCTGCCAACAGTGTCTACATTCAGGAGAAGTTATGATGTATCCAGTTAATAAATGATTTCTATTGCCCATATGCTCTCTCTCTCGTTCTCTCTCTCTCTCTCTCTCCCCGCAAGTCTCATTTTAACGTCATGTTAGAGTGAAATACATAGCCAGTTTCAAATCCCCAAAGCTGTACAAAGTTAAGCATCTCAGGTGATATGCTTAACTGCTGCTTGATTTTGGACAGGATTTGCTGTGAGAGTTTCTTTAACCATTAAAAAAGTGTTACTTAGCTAGAAAGTGGGTGATAGGCTTGTTAAAATGGCCATACGGCCCTTCCTTTGTGATGCTGACATCACTGCTTCCACATAGAACAGGGTTTTTGAGGATGAAGTAGTATTGTAACAATAGATTAGCCTGGTAATTGCAAAAATCAAGTTATTGTAGATTAGAGCCTTCCTTTCCTGAGATTATCAAATGAGTTTTTGTTGTCTTACTGTCTTCTGGGCATTTAAGAGTGAATGAAGAGGTGGACTGTCACCACAAGCTGTCTATATATTATTTTTCCTCAAGCAGAATATACAGAACTGAGCAGAAGTAATTGATAATACACTACAGAAGATGCTGTCTGCAAGTTTACAACAAGCATAACAAAAGTATATTCAGTATGTCTCAACTGCTAAGCAACAGCAGTTGTGAGAAAAAAAATTGACAAAGGTTCAGTACTTCCATCCCCTCCAATTAGTGCTGAGCAAAACCTGGTCTCCCTTGTATTTCAAAAAGGTGAAAGTAAGCTTTTAAGCAACTTGTAAAACATCATCTTGGCATTCTGCAGAATGTATAAAAGCAGCAAAAAGCCACAACCGCTGTGTTTTCCGTTGTGGATCACCGTTATGTTCAGAGGTCTCTTTTCTCATGGCTACAACTGCACTAGGCAAGTCCAAAAGTTGATGTGCTGTCTTTTAAGGCCCTTGGTCTTTTTTGCACCTTTGGGGAAACCAAGACTGGGAGACACATGATAAGTGTACCTGAAAGCAAAAGATAGTAGCTCATTTCCAACTGCAGCTACCTAACATTTTAATGGTTACAGGTGTATTTCCAACAAGTACAGATTTTTAAGTGAAAATCACTGAAATCAAACTGAAATTTGAAACTTACTTTTCCACAGTTCTTTATGAAGTGTGATCAGGATATGGTCTGTTGGTAAGACTACAATGACAAGGTATGGCAATTATCTGAAAAAAATCCCTTAACTTTCTCACAGGGCTGGTTTTTTTTTCTGTATTAATTATTTATTGTAATTTGAAAAAGGAGAAAATTACATTTTTCTCCTTCCTTCCTTCCTTCCTTCCTGCCTGCCTGCCTGCCTGCCTTTATTTGGGAATCACACTGAAAATAGGCTGCTAAATAGTAAGGAATTAGTACATTTATCAGGTCATCCATTTTAAAGGAGTTATTTAAAGCACGCTGCATATGAAAATTTCCAACAACTGCACTTGTATTTGTAGTTTTTGCATAAATAAAGAAGTGATGGGTGCATCTTTACATATATTTTGTGTATACTGCTTTCAGTTAAGAAATGAATTTGCTGAAAAAACACTTGAGAAAATTCTTAGACTTGAAAAATCAAGAAAAAAAAGTTAGACATTAGCTAACATATATTACTCTTGCAAGTCTTGAATACGCCAAACTACGATGATTATCAGACATTACTGAACTACCTACCTGCACTAAAATTAAACAAAGATGACACAAACTATGAATTGCTATATTAATATTTCTGAACCAGTATTAACTAATTCCACTACCACCTACTCATTAGTTACTGAGGCCCAAATTTAATACAATTGCTATTTTGTACCAAAGTACCAAACCATTATAAAGGAGCAGAGGAAATTAAAGTTTAAGTTGTATTAGTTTAGCATGTGTTTAAATTATGCTGCCAAATTACTTCCGTGTTTAGCTAAATAGATAACTTTAGTCATGAAAGCTCAGCAAAAGAAATTGATTCAATACTTAAATACTTATAGTCATGCAAGTTTGAGTGCATAACATTGAGTCAGGATTTTGGCTTATCCCTGCAATTGACATTTTTACTACAAAAATCTTTGTTTGGATCCCAATTCTTAAAAAAAATCTAGTTCTAGACCCTTCTGTAACAAAATATCAATACGATGTCCTTCTGTTACAGGCACTCCAGCATGCTCCTATTACAAACAGATGGGTTATCTAATACTCATTAGTGCCTCAACCATGAGATTTTGTTGCCATTAGAGTGTAATCAATCAGGAGGGAGAACTATTTGGTGCTTGTCTAGTGCTTTAGTAATTCATTCTCTATAGATCCTCATTAGAACGAAAAATTACAGCTGTAGAAATAGTTTCAAGAAGCAGAAGCACCCTTTTTCTTTTCCCTCTTTTCAAAATAAATGTGCCATGGTTGTAGGTGAAGGACATGGGCATTGGAAGAAAAGCATCAGATGGCTGCTGGTAGCTTAATCATTGCATTTTTAGCCATGGGGGATGGTCCCTGCTCTCTACAGCTGTTCTGGTTGCTACGTTAAAACTAAATTCTCTAAGTTCTACACTGATACGGAAGAAAGAACCAAGGCTGAGAATCAGTTACTGTTGGAAGTAATGACATGTGATTTTATGAAAGGTCAGAGGAATTGTGGCATTTATTTCCTTTGCAGACTGTTTTGTGAAAAGGGAAAGAAAAATCAGAAAAATTAGGAAATCTTGAAAAATGAAAAGTCAGAACTCATAGAGTTTCACATTATTTTCCTGCAGAGAACAAGCAAATTTGCCATGACAACTATTAAAATTTAGTGCAGAATAACTCTGCAAGTGTGAACAGTGTTTGCACGGTGGAAAAAATGTTAACAGTAGGCCTCTGTATGAGTATGTGTCCTCTAAGGGAACCACTTGCTTAATCTCAAGTGTGGGCTGAAGAAGAATGTACAGGCAGAATAGGTGTCTCTCAGAAGACAGGATTAAATGGGAGTTTATGTCTCTGAGGTGGCTGCTCTTTGGCTATTTTCCTGTAATCAAACTTTAACATAGAGATAACCACAGAACTGTATTTCCATAGTGCATCGCTTGGCTCTCCCTCTTGCTGTAGTCTATATTTCTAGTGGGAAGTACAGATCAGGCAAAGGAGCTTCCATAGATTTGAAGAAAGTTCCCTTGCTTGACCAAGGAGTGGGAATGGCTGATAACACGCCAATGTTAGGCCAGACCTGTGCAGGCCAAATTCAATCTGTAGTGCAACATCACTAAAGCTGATGGACATGGTCCTATTTTCATAATACATGCAGAAGTTTGAGACTTCACTGCTCAGTCTGTCTTGGCTGTCAGTCTGCTCATTGCACGGATGTTACCACCCCTGAGGCAAAGCTAGCACAAGATAGGTGAGTTTGCATCTCTGCTTATATACTTTTCAGCCTGATGGATTAATGCAAATTCAGCTTCATTGTTCATGTAAATTAAGATACCAGTTTGGAGTGACTAGAGAGAGGTGTGGACTTCCACCTTTCTGCTGTCCTTGCTTAAGGGGACAGCCTGTCGCAGAGGTAGGTCACTTTTAAGGGCAGCAACACTGATTTGCACTAATAAACTTGTGGAGCCTTCTCTATGCAGGCTCTACATCTGAATTATTTGCTTTAACTATTAATGGATCTTCTACACATCTCAAAATTAACAAGAGCAAATAATACTTTTGCAATATTCTTAAGGAACAGTTTTTTAGGAAACTCCTGGCTCTTAATGATTACTGGGATACCTGACCTTGGATTTATATCTAAAGCTATTAGAAATTTGACTGTCTCTAATTGCCACTTTAAGTGATAGTCAGATCATCATGTCTTGTCTATTTAACAAGTCTAGGTTTTTGGAAGCTGCTTGAGATTTGACCTTGCTTTTTAAATTACTCAGAATCATTTCACATATCTAATTAGCATATGAGAAAATCACTTCAACTCACCTCATTTGACATTAGTCCATTAAAGTAACCCATGAAGTTTTGTCTGTTGTTATATATTACTGTCACTTCTACATGAATAAAAATGCAAAAGGAGAATTGCCCTAAACAGAAACTATAAACTAGTGAATTATACAGTGTTTATAGCAGTTTTACCTTGGCCAGCAAATTGTCATGTGTCACTTCTAAGTAAAAGTAAACCATGGTCTGGATGGAGAAAGAGGGAAAAAAAATCTGTGCTATGCTTGTAGGAGACACCATTTAATCAGCTAGACCAGTTAATAACTCTTGCTACCTTTTTTATTTGTCAAGGGCTCAATATTTTTTCAATATGAGGTCTGCTTCAGTGTGCTTTAAATGGCAGTTTGTAATTAATGGTACTTGAGCGTGTCTCTTATTTCAAAAATTCATACAACATTCTTGGTTACAATTTATACGCGATTTTAAAGTATAATTAACGTTCAGCTTTACAAGATATATGCAAACAGATATGCAAATTTGGAAATAAATATGCAAACATATAAAATGTTGTTGAATTAAGTAGTCCTTAACATTTTTAATGAAATCAATATTTTATTCATATTTTGCACACAATTTTGAGTACTTAGTGATTTGTTAGTTCTCAGACTTTTGTGGACCATAGCTGCAGATTGATTCTCTTATGGCTCATCTTGTCTTCCAGTGTCCTGAACCTCATACTTTCTTTATGGAAAACAGAAGCTAATCCAAACCCCTCTAAATTATTGGGATTCTTTTCAATTATGCTTTCTGGATGTTTGAGATCGTAAACTTGACTTGTTACTGAAACAGTTGAAAATAATCTTTATAAAAACGTTCATATTGAATCACATTAAAGATTTGTCTTGCCCAATATCCTTTTTCTAAAGGCAGCAAAATAATAAGGGAAAGATACGAAAATGTACATCAAGTATATCACCTAAATGTTTTTCTAGCATACAGCCAACTGTGACTCAAGAAATGCCTATGGTGGTTTCTATGCAGTTAGTTACCCTCCATGGATTCTGCTTCATGTAAATATATATATATATATAAATGTATTCTGTCTATCTTTGTATATGTATATATAAAAATGAGAAAAAAATACACACACACACATATATATATATTCTGGATATATCATATTTTGTGGATGTAAACATATATTCTGGAGATACGTATGTTTATTCTGTCCCTGACAGTGTTGGTGACACACCAGTTTACCTGTATCTTTTGAGTGGCAGAGATCCCAACCCTAAAAACACTATTACAGGTGTGGTATAACAAGTGATGAGTTTCTCTTCCCTCAATCTGCTGACTATGCTGTCACTACAGTCCAGGATGATGTGTGCTTACTTCACCAGATGTAGTGTGAGCTCACTGCTGCAAGCAAGGACATTGCCTCATCTGCCCCAACCCCAAGACACAGATCCTGGCAATCTCTGCAGCTCCAGATCTGGAGATTGGCATCCTCTCCTCAGGAACTCATATAATCCAAGTGTTACCTCTGAAGGACATGTAGCTAAGATACCCAGACCGTCAAGGTATAAAGATGTGTGGACTTTTGTGTTTAACTGATAAGACAGGAAAATCCTCAGGGGTCCTGAGAGAAAATCAGGGTTCTGGATGTAGTTGCTAGTAAATAACTAGCTATTAGTACTAGGAGACTGATGGGTGCTTGACAATTGTCACAGATCTATATGTCATTATAATGTAGCAATAGATTGAACTAGGAGGTCATAAAATACTGGTACTTCAAACGACATCCTTTATAGTGTAATAATGTATTGCATGCTGAGGTGAAGCACCAGGAGCAGTTGAAGGGTTTGGTGGTATGAAGGCTAAAGGCTGAAGTAGCAGGCAAGGTGTGGAGGCAGGTTGGTATTGTGCCTTCATTTCCATCTGAAGCATGCTTAAAGGTTGTTGCATTGTTGAACTACTGAAAGAATTTCTGCAACTGGAAAAAATTGCTGAAATTGGCTGTTTCTTCAGATAACTAAAGTCCTCCATCTAGATTCTGCTGTTAGGATGGCTTGGACAAGCATTGACTTAGACTGAAGGAATTTGAATACCTGAGCATACAAATGTAGTGTGGATGAGAATGGCATAGAATATTGCATTCAAGTCACAATGCACCATAGAACACAGGAGGTGTACCCTGTTCAACTTCCAGTCTCAGAACGTGAATAAATGTTACATGTTAAACTTCACCTGCTACGGATCCCTCAAAGTAACTATCAGATGAAGAGGAAACTCATATATGGATATGGTTCCCTATCCTTGGTTTGTGAGATTACTAATCAAGATGACATATCTGGTTTTAATTCATTTAGGGTTACTACATAGACTTGTTGCATACAAAAAGAGTCATGCTGAAATCTATGTTGTTGATTATTTAAGACTTGTGCCTTTTAATAAAGTTTGTAGATTTGGTCACTTACATTTTTTTCAATACAACCTAGAATATGTTTCATTCAGTTTACGTTGATGCATAAGTAATCAAAATCTTAATTATATTGCTAAAGAAACATCACTTAAAAATAGACATAAATGCTGTTTTGATCATTGCAAACTGCTATTTGTGGTGCAGTGTTTTAGTTATGAGATGTAGAAAAATTTATCTGCCTTTGCAGGTGCATACTCACAATGCTATTTCAGGGCAAGTAGTGCTATAGTATTTTTCTGAGAGATACTGATTGATTTATTACTACAGGTATAGTGAGTGAAAATCCATACAGCTGCTTCCCTGTACATCTGTGGTAGTTTCAAAGTTTTCAGAGTATAATTGACTGAAAGAAGTAAGAGCTTGATATACTTAGCAAACCTGTGTTCAGAGCTGTGCAACACTCTCTGCCTTCATACCAAATGACACTGGTCTTCAAAAGACTATATCTGTGCACTTGCTCCTATACTTTTTATTCTCACAGCATACTTCAGTGCTGGGTTCTTGCAAGATTTTGCTTCTGTGGGCTGGATTTCATTACAGCAGATTGCCCAATCTTCTCTTCCTTCTATTGTAACTGGTTATTGAATTGTCTCAAATTCACCAATGGCTTTATGACAATCTGAAAATTAACAGTGGCCCCTTAGTTATACAGGGCTATGTGATTCACAGATTCCTTACTTAACTGATACTTCATTTCTCCTTACTTCCATCCAGGCAATCTTACATGCTTTTTAAACCAGTGCAGTAAAATGTGTATACATCGAAACTTTTTCTTCCTGGCACTCCATCACTTGGAAAGCAATCTGAGGCTTTTCCATAGGCTGATGTATTGGCAGTAACTTAAAAAATCCCCCAAAAATTAGAAACGTGATTTTTGATTATGCTATAAATTGGGATTATTTCCTTCAGGCAGGCGGAAGGACATGCCAGCTGGACTTTATATGTTGGCTGTTAAAAAGCTTTAGGAGCCAAAATTATAATTAGCTCGCTCATATTGAAATATGTTCTCCCTAGCTGTTTTATTTTTTTGCCAGAGCCTGATGCAATTCCTGAAAGATGCAGTTTCCCTCAGCACAGGAAATATGCATCATACCGTTGGCATTAAGCAACCACCTGTGCAGTGGCTGTTGCTGTGCTTGCAGGAGGAGGCGATGCATCAGCTCCCTGGCACATTTCGGGGGTGTCTGTCTGCAGGGCCTGGTGCAGAGGGCTTGCACTGACTGGGACTGCTCAGTGCACCAACTGCAGGGATCCACACTCCAGGCAGAGGGGGCATGAATTGCCCAGACTTGCAGGAAATGCTTTTTAGAAGCAAACTGGGTGAAAAGCATCAGAAAAGGGCTAGTTCATCAGCAAATCACCAGTGCAAGAAAGTTGCTTGTATTTCAGCAGCACCTAGATTTACGTGTTATAAAGTAGTGCTTAAGAGAGCCCATTGAGGTCCAGGTGTCAGCTATACAAAATTACTATTGCACACTGTACGTTAGTGGTGGGAGTGAAGGACTGGTAGGCATAGCTGAAAGAAACTTTACCAAGGAACTTTGACAGGAAACACGGACTACAGCCCAGGATGCAAAAATCTGCCAGACATCATGGATACTTATTGGGACAACTAAAGTCTCACTAGGACAGTTGAGCAGGCCAGTGAGAGTACAGCTAGGCTGGGAATGTTTTCATTCACCCTCCTCTGTCACTCTTCTGATTTTAGCACGGATGTGTCCACTGTGAGAACTGGTCCATAACTTCTGTAGCTCACCAGAGCTGAGAAAGGGAATGAAGGATACTAAGACAGACAGTATAGCAAATGAGATTTCATGACAAGTCAGACACAGCTTTGCAAAATGAATCCAGACTCTCCTGTTTTACAGTTCAGTGCCATCCGATGGTTCATTTTAATTTGATCTGAAATTGTTACTAATTTTTTCCCCCACTGTTTGGACTATTTATTTGCAAGATGGATATTTAATCATATTAGGGGTGGTAAAATGCCTTTCACTGAAAGTTTTCTCAGATTCTGTGTTTGGTTGATTCCTTTTACTTGCATTTGTTCTTTCTCTCTATGTTGTGGGTGCTTTCCAAAGAATGGGAACGTTTCTCGAAATGAACCCATTTTTAATTCCATATAAGATATCTGTGATGGTTACACAGTTGCATATTTTGAATATTTTGTTTTGTTTTGTATAAAAGACTCTTATCCAACTCTCCATTTTACTACTTTCTTCCCAAAGGAATGTAAAACTTTAGGAACATAATTTAGTTTGGATTTAGTTTGGACTCATAAAGTTCTAGCATTGGGGAAAAATGAAGAGGGAGTTCCTAGTAGAAGGTGTTATGTCCATGTGAGAGCCGCGCACCGCTGGCAGCTGTGGTTTAGCCAGCTCTTCTCCAGCTGTGGCTGAGCCGGCTCCTGCGCTGGCGGGGCCAGGCAGAGGCAGCCGCCCTGGCGTTTGCAGGGTGTGCAGGCTTCAGAGAGCCCTCCCCGCACAGCAGCCGGGCACCCGCAGGACCCAAGAGCATTTTAAAGAGTACTAAATAAGTTTCTTGTATTTATTATTTCAGCGTAAAACCCTATAGTATGTTCATGTATTGATAACTCATTTTATGGACAGCCTCCCTTCAGTTTGAATTCTCTAAGTGGTTTTGAGACTGATTCTTTGCAGACACAAGAAACACATGGAGAATGACATTCTTGCAACCACAGATCAATTCAGGTATTTTGGTAGGCAAAAAGAAGAAATTCAATGCTAGAGTAGAAGAAGGAGCTAAAAATTAATGGACCATTAACTTTGAAATTTGAGGGCAAGGAGTTACTGTTACTCTATAAGGCTGCTAGTAATCCAGCAAGTTTTTTCCCAGATACTGGTTTTGATGCATATTTCTCTCCTTAAAATGCTCTTTGTTTTTCATCTGTTGAAAATTAGGGAAAGAAATCATGCTTATAATGCTTGAGTTGAAAACTTTCTTACTAATATTAGTAACATTCAAAGGGGCAGTTTAATGCCGATTTGACTTCTTAATTAACAGACATCTGGTATCTTAGCTTTGCTTAGATTCCTGAATTCATGCAAGTATCAGTTACCATCTCTAACTCTGCTTTTTTCACGTAAGAAGAATGAATGCTGTAGAGTATGGTACTACCAGATAATACTGAGTCACTGAACAGAATGAAATGTTTAGAACTGGAGCTCCAGAAAGCAAGCATGAAGTAGTTATTACTTGAAAATTACTACAGTTCCCATGGTGAAAAATGTAGAAGGATTGTAATACAGTTTGAAACATCTATAAAATATTTTATTTTGATAGACCATTTTCTATGTTTTGAAATCAATGAAATACAAATGACGGGAACATGGTAACAAATATGAGTGGGGTAAAAACTTGAAACCTTTACTGCTTGAAAAAAGGGAGTACTCAGACTTTCACGCTTCATATTCTGGGAAGTATTAGTAGCTGAAATGTAAAATCTTAATTTTCCTATAAGTTATACAGTGATGTACTTGCAAAGGTGGTATCTTTTCTTCCTCTTTAAAGCTGGGTGTATATTATAAAAGCAGTTGCTTTCCACACTTTTTATTGACTTATATCTTCATAACTTTTTTTGGAACTAGTTTTGCGTTACAATACATGATGCCACAGTAATTCTCTTGGTTGTACGTATTTTCATAGGACTGCATGGAGCCAAAATAATTCTGATTATACTTTCAAAAATCTCCAGGTAACAAATAGGTATTTTGTGCTTTTGGAGGAAATACATGTATTTGAGGAAAGGAAGAGAAGTTTGTATGTACTTTAGACCTGATTCAAGCACTTTTGCTTAGTATAATAGTACTGGTAAGCAATGTTTTGCTATGTCCCTACTGATTTGGTACAGAACAGGAAATGTAAACAAAGATCAGTAACCACCCCCAATTCAAGTTCAATGCTAGGCCTTGTTAGATTCCTACCTTTTGTTTTTATGTAGGTAAGCCAATATATACAAAGGAAATACACATTTTACTAGGGCTGTTTGATCTGAAGTGAGTGTGCTTTGAAATCATTTTTGCTTCTTGAAATTTGTCTGCTTTGCTGTCTGCCTAGAGTACCTACAGTCCCAAGGCTGCTCCGCCAGCTGAGGATATCTCTGCTGTAGCAGTTAATGAATGTTTGATGCATGGACTTACTTTTTGACAATACACTTACCTTGGTGACCTATTGTGGACCGCGAAGTAAAAAGCACTGTCTTACTCTAATATTTCAAGATCATCTGCAAACTCTGACTGATGGTGACCATGCCATTGGAGCCAGTAGGAAGTCTGTTATACTTCCTTCATGTTTAGGTGCTTAACCATTAGCAGTTACCAAAAATAGCATTATCTGTACATATGCATTGAAAAGGAAGCTAGAACTTTTTGTGGAAAAAATAATTTAAGCGTGGAAACTGTGACAAAAGAAGGGTATACTACACACCCATACAGAAGTTTTCTGTATCATTTGATGGCTTTAGTACAGAGAAGTCACTGTGTGGAATAACAAACTTGTACCTCTGAACTTACCATTGAATAAAGAATTCTCAAAACCAAAAAAATGAGACCATGAATAAATGAATAAGCAATAGGCTGTCAGCTGAAAAGAAGCAATGAAAAACTAGGAAGAGAGAGAAAAATGAAGAGGAGTTGATGCCGAAAAACAAGGTGCCAAAAAAATCAGGGTCTGTCAGATTGGTATGAACAATAATCCCTAGTTCCTCGTTAGCTCCATATAGAGTGCATGTTGTCAGAGTCCGTTGGTCCTACATTAATTTACAAAGTATTTTGATAAACAATTTATTCTTTTCACAAGATGTGCCAGTGGAGACAGAGAAGGGAGAAAACAATGTCTAGAAGCAGTCATGTAACAAAGGCACGAAATGCAACCAAGGGCTCTAAAAGTTTACTGAAATGCATTTCTCATATAATGCAATGATCAGATCAACGTCATTATTCCTCCTAGGATTTGTATAGATCACCAAAGAACATAATTTTCTAAGTTCAGCAACTATTTATATGTGATACTGATATTATAGAGATAGTAAATGTACTTCATTCTTTTTATGCAGCTCAAGTGACATTGAGGAGAAACCGTGCAATTATCCAGCTGTACTTATACCATTAGGGAGCTTGTTCTGGATCACAGGTAAGTCAGATAAATATTTTGGCTTTGCATATTTGGGTACAGAGCCTGTGGTCAGCAGTTGGTATTTGGCATGCAACTGCCTACTTTATCCATTTTTATGCACCAACTAATTTCCTTGATGTAGGGATTTAGGGATAGTGAAATAATTTCATAAATTATAAGCAAAAAAATATAATCTGTTTCATCTACTTCATTGTGGATAGCCATTGCATAAAAACTGTCAAAAACATATTGCTCCGGGTTCATCCCTTCTGCAGTTCCATTGATTACAGTGGAGTTAAATCAAAGATGAATCTGTCTGTTCAATTTAAATCTAATGATTGGTTAAAAAGTCGGGGGGAGAGCCCTGTCTAAATCCAGGGCTGTTTTATCCTTGTGTCAGCATTTAATTCCATTTGCATATAAGCCTATTTCCCTTCTCTAAATTTAATTTGTTAGAGCTTGGCCCTCAGCAACAACAGCAACAACAAAGTAATTGCATGCACTATTGGGCAATGGTGCCAATACAGCATGTGCTATAAAAATGTCTCATGCAAATTTATAAAATGTAGGCACTAGTGACACTCTGCCTGGTAACAGGTATCTGGATATTGGAAAAAAATCCAATCTTGATCTCCATGGACATGTGACATCTAATAATACACATATGAAGAAGCCTTTTTTTAATATCAGCTATTAATTGTGGTCGTTTCACCAAAGGAAATAAGATATCTATGTCTAGTATGACCAGTAGCAACATTCTAGAGTTTCACTGCGATGAGATAAAACTGGCTGAGGCTTAGTTCTCAGGCTGCATTACATATCATCTGTGACTTTGCACAAGGTACTTTTGCAGTGTGACTTAGCAAGCTTGTTTTAAAGTGGGGAGGAGTGGTTGGCATTGTCACAATATACCTTGTTTGTCTAGGTGCTACACTCCACTGCAGCACTGTGTTCTCATATCACCTAGACTCCAAACACAGAGCCTGGTCTTCACTGAGACCTTTCACCTGGCCATTTTTGAATAAAAAGACTCTTCTTGTTGAACTTGACCTCATCAGCAGTCATTCCTATTCAGCTGTTCTTCCAAAGGTAGTACTACCTGCCTTAAGCTGATGGAATCCTTTATTCTCCTTTTCCCTGTCCTAAATATTTGATTGCACCCAAAGGGGAAACACTCAAATCAAAACATTTTGTCGGATTTGAGTTTTTCTATCTGCTTTAAACCCTGGCTTTTTCATCATACATTCTGATGCATTAAAACTAATCATGGTCATAGTTTCTTATGTCTTGTCAATTTTGCACAACTTCATGATCTGTTGAGAAGAGATCACTTCAGTTTCGCCATTTGTGGAAAAAGACACTGACGCCAAGGAGTAAATGTAGAGGTCTGGGGCACTGTGCAATTTTATGCAAAAAACAAAGCCTGGAAGAGAAGCCAGATTTTCTGAATTAGGGCTGCATGATGTGGGACTAAGGCCGTGCTATCCTTACTCACAGAGAGTGGAAAATAAACACACATCTTCCCACTTTCTGATTTCTGTGTTTAGATAAATCAGGTTATTTTCTAATGTATCAGATCTTTTTAATACACACTGTTCCTCATGTGGACAGGAAAGCCCACTATTACTTCTATTACTTGCTCCCATTACCTCTTGATGCACTTGCAGCCTATCTTCAGTAGGATTAGAAGGCACTCAAGACCTTTCAGGAGGCACTTACCACTTTACAGGATTAGGATAAGCCTGCCTTTGATGTTTTTGTGATCATACCCATCTGTCATAACTGAACATGGTGAAGTAGGCTTTATTTTTATTTAATGTTCTAATTACGTTTCAAAGGTCAAATATAAAAATATATTTTCTCAGTTTGGCTGCTTTTCTTCAAAAAATCAATGAGGATATGTTGTTTTTCAAGACATATGCTAATGTTTGAAAAGTAAAAAACCCCCATGGTTAGAATCAGCAAATAAAGATGTGGTTTCACCTGATTTTAAGGTTTAACAATTGTACTCCATGTCACACACCTTCCTCTTTTTCCATCCATATATTCATTACAAATGTCAGATAAGGCTAATCCTTCATGTGACATTACTACAGATGGTTACATTGGGGTCTTAAACCAGATGCTGATCGTCTGGATAATCTGGATAAAAGCTGGTAACCTAAAACAAATCCATTTTGTGTATTACTCATGCTAACAGTTAAGATATATATAAATTTTTTATTACCCTTTAACACTTTACATAACTCTTTTGCTTTCCTCTTTTTATACTTTCAAAGTTGTTATTTTAGAGAGGATTTTTTTTCATTTCCCACTGTCCTTCTACCTCAGTTAAATCATGCATGTATGTGTGTAATAAGATTTAAGGAGGGGAGAGACACTTTCTAGAAAAGCATGAATACTACATTTATCTTTTGTTTTAAAATTCCTATTGGATTGAAAATTGGTACTGGAAAGTAGCTTTAATTTACTTTCATAAAAAGAGGTTTAATGAAAATATAAGCAGTAAAAAAGTAACTCCCTTCTGTACTTTTGAAGAGTCTTTGAAATTCAGTGATTAGGATGGGAGCTGACAGGGACGTGTTCCACTGAGTGGCCCAGACCTCTGATTAGACTTGAGTGTTTGGAACCCATTTTTCTGCTTATTTAAGAATAGAAATATCGTATCTTAGATGGGATTTACTCTGAATTTTATGTGTATGTTTATTCTTCCATTTAGTAATGAAGCTTGTATTCTGAACTGGGGGATTCACAAAGACTTGTTAGTCTAGCTCTGTGTGTGTGTTAAGCAGCTAATTATTTACATGGGAAATACTGTGACATAAAAACACTGGATCCTTCCTTGCCCACCTATGACTATCACTGAATGCTGCCTATGGCTAGAGGAATTGGAGAGGAAGATACTAGGTTACTGTTTGTAGCTTAGTATAATGCTGTTTTGGGCTCTTTCAGCTGTATTATTTTTTATTTATTACTAGGTTTTGCTTCTAAGCTGGTCACCAGTATGGAAGTACAGGAAAGTAAGTTTACCAAGCACCTGAGCTATGCAATTATTGTGTAGGTTTTCATCTGTTGCCTAGGACACTTTGGGATTTAGATTAGGGTAAGCAACTTGAGCAGGTCCCCATACAGTAAATGATCTAGGGTCTAATCTGATCTCCCTTTAATCCAGTGAGCTATGAGGGCAGTGGTCTGGAGCGTGGTTCATGGAGCATGGTTTCTGTGATTTGCTTCTAAGCTTGTTTTGCCCTTAGTGTGTACTACAGGAACAGGTAAAGAAGTCAAGGTCCCTGATCAGCCAAAACGTGTGTAGTACTGGGGTTTGAATACTGGGATTTAATACCCCCTTCTGTTGCCAGTCAAAGCTCTCAGGTGGACAATCGTCATAGTCTTTAGCAGCATACCCAGTAGCTTGTAATGACTACCTCTCTCAGAGTCCTCACTGTTTCACTGATTCTAAAGTGTATAGATCAGACCATTGACTTAAAATTAACACAGTTCTACTGAACTCAACAGAATGCAGATGACTTACACCACTGGAAAACCTTGATCCTTCCTTTCATGTATGGAATGATACAGCAGTGAAGAATACTGCTCACTGTGAGTCAAATAATTCTCAACAAGTTGCTGAAAATGTTTAGAAGAGCTGTCTGTCATTACGCCTTAGAGCATACTGCATATGGTGCAAACCTTCTGCAAGGAGATGTGTAAAGATTTATTGTCCAGATACTTTCTGTTGTTAATATACTGTTATCAAATGCCATAATTGTTCATTTTGGGATCATAAACCTTTATAGTGGAAGAGAAGGTAAATACTTTGGTCTGAAAGGTTAGCCAGAGGAAGACAAATTATTGCAAAGATGTTGAAAGGTGAAAGAGGTGAGTAATTACATGAAATATTGCAAGCAAGGAACCAAACTCTTACAATTATGTGTTTGGTGGCAAATGCAGTCTTGGTGGGCTGATACACATTACACTAAATATTATAACTAATAGCGATAATGAATGTTATTTTAGTGTTTGTGGTGATCAAAGAGTGGAAGCAATAACTGGATCTAATTGATAGCAACATTTGACTAACTTTTGACAATTACTTCTTTAAGTGTAAATTTTTAGATTGTGACTTTACACAGCAGCAGTTCCTTGATGATATATTTGAGAGGCTTGCAGGAAGTATGAAAATAAAGTTCTATTATTGACCATGTAGATATGGTTGAAAGACCTGTGCATGGGGCAGATATTTTGCTACCATCTGTTCCATCTTAGAGGAAATGCCCAATTCAGCAGAGCTATCTCTTTGCATGTTGTAGGCCTGGAAATGCCATTTCAGCAGTATGAAGTCTGATTCATCAAGAATGAAACGTCACTTTCAGAAATGCTGTTTAGTGGAGTGTGTATGGATGGAAATGATGTCCTGGTATAGAGAGGGTCCTGGGTTATGGGTATTTTATGATCCACATATCTCTAATTCATCTTTTGCTTTTGAAACATAACACATGTTCTAGCTGCACTGATACGGGTTCTTGCTTATTATAGTTAATGGATTATTCATCCTCTTTGTCCTTGACATAATCCTAAGTATGTGCATAAAACTCAGATCATGTTGCCCATAAAAACCAATCAGCCCAGAGTTCTTCTGCAAGGTGTTGAACATTCACCCAGAGCAGATGGTAAAGATAATGTTTAATAAAGAGTTAGAGGATTAGCTGGAACAAAAATAAGCTAAGAGAAAGGGATAATTTAATTTCGTATGAAACTCCATGACATTTCATGTACCCAAGGACTGATTAAAATTATGCCAAAAGCTGCTCTTTTTGGCCAGTGTGTCCTAATACTGACCCTGCTTATGTTGTCAGCTGCTGTATCTGCATGTGTTATTTTACCACTTTCTGAATAACTCAAAAGAAAGCTCTTCTGATTCTCCTGTGGCTGGCAGAAGTAATTCTTAATTAAATAGGAAGAGGAGAAATTATAGGATTCTGCTAAACGTGATGAATATATTTAAGCAACTGATACCTCAACTGAGGTTTAGAAGAAAAGTTTTATAGGTCATTTTAAACATAAATTTTAAATGGTAGTTTTCATAATGTGCGGAGTTAAGCTTTGGTTTGCCTTCAATATTTAGATGCTGAATGGAAAACAGAGCAGGGGATAGTCCATAAATGATTTTCAGTCTTGTTTTAGGAAAATTTATTTTTGCTATCAAAAAAGTAGTGGAGTAACAAAACCTATAGATTTTGCATATTGCATAACATTTGTAATAAATGTCCAGTTGTTCTTTAATAAGGCTTAATAAAAGAAATTGAATAAAACAAATTAGAAGCAAATATTTTATAATTATGGCATTTCTGGGCCCATGGTTGTCTGCTATAAATTTAAGATTTATAAATCAGAAACTCTGACAAAGTATGTCAGGTATGGGTGCTGCGGCAGCAACATAAGTGGAATTTACTTGTAAATGTAGTGTCCCTTGTTCTGAACACAAAATTTAAATTATTTGAAGCTGTTCTCATAAATAAACACATGTTCTTTTAAAGAGACATTTTAGAATAGTTGGTGGGAGACAGAAGACAACTATTTCTTTCAATGGTTACAGCACAAGAGCAAAACAGGATCAAAATCCAAGCATTTAACTTTCTTTACTGAGACTCTGTGGTCACTGAAGCATAAAACCAGATGTGAGCATCTCTGGATTCACTCCAGCTGAAGCTTAAAGCTCTCATCAGTCTTTAATGGTAGAGCTCTGTTAGCTGCTTCTGTAATGCAGGAAGACAAAACTATTCTAGAATCAACATAATGGCTTTTGCACTGAAGTGGGCCAAAGCCGAAACCTTTGAAAGCCTCTTGATATTTGGTGGCTTGGGTAATATTGCTACCTAGTAGTTCCAGAATTCAGCTGAGATCTTCTCAAAACCCACTCTGCATTTTCTAGCCATCTCCTGTGCTTAAGACAGTGTTTGGCTCCCCAAAATAAAGGCCCTAAAGTTGTCTTCTGCTGCAGATTATTCCTAACTTAATTTATGCTCCTGTTGTTTCTCTAATTAGTTACATTTTAAAATGTTTCATTGGGCACTTCAAAGAGCTGAGTATATTTAAAATAGTCTGGATTAACATAAAAATAGCAAGACAGTTAAGAATGAACTGGAAATTAATGAAACCTTAATTTCACTGACAATAATTGTAAATATTTTATTACAAGATGCGGGTATAGCTGATTAATGGTTGTGAAACGGTTTACTCTAAAACTTATTTCCAAATTTCCTTCAGTCTGCTAAATACTTGTCCGTACTTCATTGTAGCCATCTTTTGAAATCACAGTGGCAAGAATAAAGCTCAAGAAATCTGTCAGCTGATACACAGTATCAGAATCAGATAGTGCAGCTGAGCAAGAAGAGAGGGTCATATCGCATAGCTGAGATGAGACATAGATAAGTCTAAAGCAAGTTATGGCTTTATCTCATCTCAACCTTGAACTAGATGCCCTTTCTAAAGTCCTCTCTTCCCCCTACCCTCCATGTTTGTAGTGCACTACAGCTGTGCTGTAACAAACAGCTAGAATTAACAAAATTGGAGATGGGAGAAAGGCAGCCTTAAAAAGGATATTTTTCATTCAAAACATGTTTCTTAAAGTGCACAGCTAGAAATAAATTTATTGACTAGCTGAATTTTGAAATAGAACAAGAGATTCAGGTATAAAAAGACTTCTTCAGTTTTAGCACTTCATGTTAGTAGAATAATAACAGCAAAGAAATGTATTGTGAAACAAAATATTTTTAACTTGGTCATATTTTTAATTTGAATAAAGTTACCACCACAGTAACCCCCAGAAATTATGATCATTGAGAAGTGGGTACGCATTCTAATTCTTTCCCAGATGGTGAATGATTAATATACAAGTAATTTCTCCCAGCTCTCAGAATGTTGTTCACCTTGTAAGTCCCTTCAGTTACTCACTCTCCAGCCTGCCAATTAGCGTGTTCACATCATCCTCAGATAATGCCTTTTTTCCCCCCCATCTGTATTTTTTTGGTCTTGGCAGGGAAATATCAGAAAACAAGCCTTGCTTTGATTTCTTCCCCTTTGTTTTTCTCAACTGCTGCCTTTTCAAAAGTTTTCAGAAATCAAGTATATGTGTGGCTGCTTTTTTATTCCCATTTCATCTGTAGCTGTTTCCTAGCTTGCATTCTCCATCTGTAATATCTACTTTAATGGGGTCTCTGTGCTTCTTTTCTCACAAGGTGAACACTTTCTTATTTTTCCATCTGAATTATACACTTGTACTTCATTAAGAGATTTTTGGGGTTTGGTAGCTGGGATAGGTGAGATCCTACCACTAAGCATACCACATTTTGGATGCATTTCTTGTGCGCATAGTTATTGCTCTTGACTTGGATTAATAAAAAATCTCTTTTTTTCCCTCTAAGGCTCTTATATTCAAATGCATAATCTCTTTCTTCATTGTTAGATGCTTGTCCAAAGGATGGTTAAAGTTATGCTTGAATATCATGAGACAGTAATTTTTTAAACAGAAAACCCACAAATTATTCATTGGCCCAATGTAAGTCTCTCTGGAACACACCCTTGTGAAGATAATAACTGTGATGATATGTGCTTTTCTGTAGCAATAGTTTTATTGGCAAATGTAATGTTTTGCTTCCTAGTTACATCAGTGGGTTTTAATAAACAGATATCATGCAGCTACAAGGAGCTATCTAATGATATTTCACAGACTGCTTTTCCCGACAGGAAAGAAAGCCAGTAGCAGCCAAAGCCACTGCTTTTAATTACAAATATTCTTAATTTTTATTTCATTTTAGGCTAGGGGATCTCCAGAATAACACAGTATACAGCATATGTCCAAAACTCAGAGTACAACTAAATTTTCTCTTCCTCTCTAACTTCTGAGGTCCGTGCTGAAGATTTACTTTAACCGTCTTACCAGGTCGGATGTAAGTTCATACCCGAGACAGATCTCAGTCTGTAGCTGCACTTCTATATCCAACGATAGTTCCTGCTGTTAGATTATTGCTGCACCTGTGACTTCTTAAATTAGCCACAGCTGGACTAGCTGGGACCTACCAGCTGCCGGTGGGGAGCGGCAGTCTGCTGCAAGAACTCTCCAGCTTCTCCATCATGTGCTTTTGAAGGGAAAAACAGCACTGAGGCAGGAGAAGGGCAGTGGCAAACTCAGGTTCTCTTTCCTCTCATAGGAAATGACTCCTATTCAGTTTAAGCTGAGTCAAAGCCATATTCTAACACCCGCTTTCCAGATAAATGCTTAAATTTCTGCATATTGCATAAGTATAATCGACATACGCCCTTCTTAATTTGGAAGATCTCCCAGTCACCTGGAAGTAAACTATCATTTTTCACCACTTGTGGCTTCTATTTTCTCCAGATATGCAAAAAACCCCCCCAAAACCAACCCGAATCCCAAACCTGGTGCAGAAGAAGACCTGGAAAAATCCCATTATAAAAAGAGATTTGAAAGGACTGGTGTTTTTTCCATCCAGTAAATAATAGTTTCTTTAAAAAAGAGCACATAACAGAAGGGGAGAGTCACCCTTCTGCTATGCCCTTCCTTAGATATCCTCTTCTGGAAACTCCTATAAAAGAGGAAGGAATTATATGCTTTAAAGATGCCCTTCATTAGCATAATTAGAGAAGCAATACTGTGTTCTGCTTTCTTCTGAGACAGCACCTATTACCTGACTTGGCTTGGCTTGCCTGTGCATGTCACACTAAGATGGCTGCTACTTTGGCCAGTGAGAACATGGAGAAGCTGGATACAGGAAAGATTAGACCCCCACATTTTCTAGTAACATCATGTTTTTCAACCTCCTTTCTTAAAGAAAATATAGAAATTGCTCCAGATTTTCAGCGAAGAGTGGTAAGATACAAAATACATTCCTATTCCCCAGAGGTTAAATTAGTGGGTAGGAAGGGTTGTCTGATGCCTTGCTTGTTTGTAATTGCCAATTAAAGAAAATGAAATGAAATGTTTTGTTTCAAACAATTCTATCCTCTTTTGAATGTGAGCATATGTGTACATATGAAAATCAAACTTACAATATTTCCAATGCATATAAATTCAAGTATAATGTTTTTAATCTTTAGCAGAAAAGTATTTACTGGGGACCTAGATTCATTCTGTTTCCTCAGCTGTGCTCTTGTTGGTATAATAGAGTTGTTTGTGATATTAAGTGTGGTGGATGTGATTTTACTTCAGGTTGACATTTCCTGGCACTAAGTGTGAAAAATTACATCCTCAACAAAGCTTTCCTTGGTGGAGCTCTTGGAGACAACAACAACACCTTCTCATGCTAATTGGAGCCTGTGAGGGCTGAGTGGTTGCTTCACTGTTCTTTTTGAGTCTTTGACTCTTACCCTGTTGCCATCAGATGCTAAAGATAAGATGGAAGAGTAAAAAATGTAAAAAAAGGAGAACCAACAAGGCTACATATTGGTTTTGTGTACATATAAGTGGCATTATTTAAGCAGGTCAGTTCTCTTGCAAATCAAATGAAAATGAAGTGAATGGAGGATAGCTGGAATAGGTATATCTATCACTGCTAACCTGGACTAGGACTTCTTTCTATTGAAGCTACAAGAAGTCATGTAAATAGGGGATAGTTTTCAATAATTCTCAATGTTTTCAAAATGTATGTATTGACGTACATACATGTGTAATTGTCAAGCATGATGGAAGTTTGTAGAGACTGATTGCCTTGTGAATCAGTAACAATGAGGCCTTGTCTTTATGAAACTCCAAGCCTTGGATTATAAATCAAAGTAAATGAGGGCAAACTAAGAGTTAATGTATGGCAAGGATGCTTAAGATCAAGCGTGCAGTCTGCCTTTTAAAGAAATACTGGTCTTACTGAGGCAAAATTTGGTGATACCAACACATGGCATTGCCACGGAGAAAAGATAAATTTAGATTGAATGATTTCTCAGTTTAACAGGGACCAACAGGGAGTTTATAATAAAAAAATTTACACTCACTTTGGAATATGACAATGGCAATTTTTCTTGTGCTGAAAACAAACCATTACTGATGTATGTTTGTGACCCAGCAGGAAGTTTTCTAAAGCAGACTCTTTCCACATCTATCCAGTAGCAGATGTAATTTGTCCAACTTGTGTAGCAGTATATAATACCATGTATTATTACTCTTGTCATATTTTCCTATCATGGTGAAAAATTTAGATTTGTTAGGAATCCCCCAGAAGTGACATATGTCCTTCAGCCTTGAAAGTTTAGATCTTAATGAATTACAGGCTTAAATTCACTTGTCTGTTTTTAGGTTTCATTAAAAATATTTGTGGTGTAATCTCTGATTCTAAAAAAATTTATCAGGTAACATTTTGACATATATAATAGCAATTTTTCATTCACATGCTCTAATGTAAATCAGGAGGGGTTCCTTTGTCAATGCAGTAAATCAAGGTGAAAGAACTGACTTCCTTTTTACAGGAAATTTTAGTTGCTTTTAAAATGCCTGATACTAGAAGTATTTATATTACTTGTGGCTTATTTTAGCTGTGCAACAGGAGGAAAGGTTGTCAGTATTTCTGATTTAAATATGAGGTCTCAAGTTTCTGTCTTCGTCAGTGTGCATACAACTGATCCCACACAAGATTGGTACAGTCAGTAGAGCTTGTGGACAGACAATTGCTTGTTAAAGCAACTGAGCTCTCAGGCAATGTTCAGGATCACTGCAGGTCAGATGGAGCTCCTGGTGCTCCCTAGCATTGGGCAGAGATGTTTCTAAGACTTCCTTGCTGAATGAGATGATACTGACACAGCTGATTCTGAACTAGAGGAACAGATGGCTTTTATAAGCTTGGGATCTTGAAGAGCTGCCCATCTAAAGGAACGCTTTGTTTCTTCAGTATTGGTGGGCACCATTGCTTTATGGGAGAAAAGTTAGCAGAAATTAATTGTAAAGTATCAATAATTGCATTGAAATTTCTGTGCAGGCCCAAGGGGAACACATTCTTCTGATTTCTAGATTATATATAGCAACATCTTGATGCTATTATCATGATTACCACTTTGCAATTGGTATGTCTTAGCACAGGAACATAACATTCCTAATGAGATATAGCAATAATTTACCTGTCACAAAATGATCTTTTCCCTCGGAAGTGACAGTGTCTTACTGTTACAAATATGTCCCCGTTGACTAAAGCACTAATGAATAAAGGTCTACCATTATCATATTAGATATTTATGCCATTTGATAAAGTGTAGAACCTGGATCAAAACTATTCATATAGTGCATGAATCTTGGAGGTAGTTAAGGAAGAGAGGATATATTTTCTCTTTTTTTCCTGGCACACAGAAGGCTTGAACTACTCAGGAAATAGCTGGGGTAAATGCAGAGCTTTTTCAAAGGAGACTAGAAGAGTTAAGCATTGCAATGTTAATGTTTTTGTAAGCAATTCCTTTTGGACTCTCTGAGCCATTGTTCCTGTAAGGCTCAGTTTTGTACTCCCTCTTTAGGCTTTGAGCCCACAAATTTATGTGGGATTTATTTTAAGCATGTGGGCCTGTGGACTTCAATAGGCACCTGGGTATGCACTTTCAGAAACAGAGCTGTAGGAGAGATTCCCATTTATTTTGATGGGAGTTCTGCCTGAACGCAGTTTGAACTCTTGTGTTACTAAAGCCATTCTTTGACACTCCAGTTGGACTGTTAACTAGGGAGAAGTTAATTCAGTGAGAGAAATATGTATTGCAAGTTTTGCCACACTTATCAGAGGAAAACTGTTTTCTTACTGCTGAATTTCCTTAGTGATGTAGATTTAAGTTTACTTCATAGCACATGGAGTAGCCAATACATAGTTTAATGTTAATATTTAAATTCTGTACTGTTGCTTTTGTATTATTTTTCTTCCCATGAGTGTGACTGAAGAGATGGTACAAATCTTCAAAATACACATTTTATGTGTAGTGATATGCATCACTGTGAATTATTTTATAACCATTCTATCATTTTTGAAAGTACTGTACAGCATGGTATTTCTTTGCTATGTTGTGAGTTTTGGTCATTTTCTTGCAAAATCAATGCGGATGACTTTCAATACTTGAATAGGGTAAAGCTATTGACCAGATGTTTAGAACTGTGTTTGAATTGTGCATATAGCTGCTGTTCGAAACATAATGATGCTAAGTAGCTCAAACTTCCAGAATTTGGACGTCAATTTTTAGTAAATATTTTAAGGTTAAGGGTACTATTTTAACATAATACCACACCTCCTGCATATTGCTTTGTGGGATTTAATGGAGACCTGGGCTTCAAAGTGTATTATTTTGTGGTAGTGCTGCACTTATTGGTATGAATCCAGATGTTGCAGTATCTGAATGAAACTTGGTTTTGAGGTAAAAGAGAATCTGAAGGTGCAAAATTTCATATATTTTTTGAATGGGGTATGAGAGCTTGTGAACTACTCTTCAGCAGTGCAATGTCTGTAAGCAGGTTTAGGGCAGGGATTGAGATCAATAGTTACAGGACTTTAGACACATTGCAGCCAATGCACCAGAGTTCCAGAGTGCACTTCACCTACAGGACTGGGTATGATTTCACTGGAAACATCTTCCCCACATATTTTCTGTCTGAATGGAGAAAATT
Organism: Oriolus oriolus; assembly: GCA_013400235.1. NCBI lineage: Eukaryota > Metazoa > Chordata > Aves > Passeriformes > Corvidae > Oriolus > Oriolus oriolus. The sequence goes on along the minus strand of VXBT01000191.1, from coordinate 156,415 downwards.
ATCTGAGCGTGGGTTTGAGCATGTACTATTGGGAGACATGTACTTGCTCCAGCTATAGTCTATCTTTAATTACAGGGACTGGTTTGTATTATGTTGTTTAAAAAATTTAAGAAAACAATGAACTGGCTTTACCTCCATCAGTACAATCCCAATATACTATCCTAAGTTTTTTTTAAAACTAGAAATGTTTAAGAATTTCTGAAAATTCTCGTGACTGGTACTAGGCTGTCACACTGGCTCTGTTCTGTAGCAACAGAATGCAAAGTCAAGCATGCAAACCTGAGCCATGAGATGACACCAAGTACAAATCTGTATGAAGGACTGAGGAAAGAGCAGAATGTGAGATATAGGAAGTCCTCTAGGACAGCATTTACCTTTTCCCCCACATTTCCATGCTAACATTAGAAGTGTTGATAACAGAGTCCTGGATGGCTTGTAAGTCCTTTCAGTATATAACAAAATACTGTAGTATTGTGTATCTCCATCTGTTTTAGTACTGGTTTCCTACTGGGAACTTAACTCAGGCCAGCGTACACCTAATAATTTCTGGACAATACTAAAGTAGAGTAGGTTCCAGCTTTTACCATGGAAGTGAAAAACTCTATTTATCTATGCCTTGACTCTCCATCAGCAGAGTTTATCCAGGATTAATATTTTTTACTAAAGGCATTAGAATCACTTGAATAATTCTGATATAAACTAAGTTTGGGTCATCTTATTCTAACACCTCATCAACCAGAGTAATGTGATGAAAAATGTAACTAGTCACTTTGTCTGGGAAGATTAGGACAGTACTTCTTTAAAGTGATTGGAATGTTCTCTGATATATGTGAGAAAAAGAAAACCTGTTCCATTTTTACTGAAATATGCAGAGAATCTTTAAACTGCTAAAGCAAGGCTGTGTTCCAAAGTGGTCCATTATTAATATTGAGCAAATATGTACAAAAAAAGCACACAGAAGGTATGTAATATAAAGCAGATGCAAAATATTTCTTCAGTAGTATTACTTGAGTATTTTCTGTTACATGACCATATTTGTATTTGCTTTGTAAGCAAACCATTTTCTTTTGAAAAAAAATCACAACTCATACTTGACATAATTTCTGCTACAATAAAATGAATATGCATTTAAAATGCTACATAGAAATAATTTCTTTACAGCCCCCCAAAGGGTGGACTTAGGTAGCTGAAGAAACTGAGGAAGAAAAATTAAGTGCAAAAGTGCATCACTGACCCAAAAGTTCGCCGTATTTGGGTACTTAGTCTTTTGGTTCTGATACTACTAGCATGTTGATTCAATCCACAGACTAGTAAGTACCATGTAGAAATGAGCCATCTCTGAAGTATTTAACATTTATGGAAAAGCATAAATATCAGAGTTAATTAGCAAAATAGGTGCGGCAACAATTTTACATCTGTAAAAGCTGATATAAATTAATATTTTAATGATGTAATGATGTATACTAAAGCTCCTGTGAGTTTGAAAGTGCCTATTGAAATAGCTATTGACAAGTTCTTTTATGTACTCGGTGTACTACCCACTCAGCAGTACACTGTCATTTTAGAGTAATTGCCCAGCAAACTTTTAAAATGCTGTCACAAAAAAACTGCTAAAACAGAGGTAGCTCTTTAATTTGTCTGTCACTTTTTCTGTCACTCCTACTGCACTTTATGTTGAGTGCAAGTTTAGCTGTCACATTTGAAGTTCTTCCACATATTTTTACAGATTGGGTTGAGGCCATGTTGCCAATTTGTCTTACAATGTTAAAGAAACTTTTAAATAAAAATATTTTATACACACTTCTTTTACTTGTACACTTTAATATAGAAGATTGGGAATTACTCCTCCTGTAGTTGGGGAAACTATTTTGGATTTGTAAAACAGAAGGAGTTTCACTAGAGATGATGATTTGTCCATACCCAGCTGTTTCATAGGAGAATGTATGTGTGTGTGCATATATGTGGTTATTTATATATATATAATACAGCTGCTTAAGGCTGGTCAGTAGTTGATGTTCTGTCCAAGTTCTTCAAATGAAGATTTTCTGTTCATAGAAGATAAAAAGGCTACAGTGGGAAGTTTGAGAACAACTTACCCCAGACTTCAAGTGGCCATGATGCTCAGCTGGGATGTGAGAGAATGCTGAGGGAAGAACTAGAACATGACTGTGTGCACTGTATTTTTGTAATGTTCACTGATTTATTCAGATAGGAAACAGTAAAGCATCTGGGAGCTTTGAATTTTCATGAGGTGAGAAAACTTTTCTTCACAGTTCTAGATCCAGGAAGTTTCTTGTGCTTTAGCTATTCTTGTGTGATGCTGGAGGCAAGAAGGCAAAAACATAATTCAATTTTTTGTACCTTTTCTAAAAGATTTTATTTTCTGTTTGCTTTTTTAGGCAGGCCCTTCTGAACAATAAGATTCCATGTTATCTCCCAGGGCAGAGTAGAGGTGTAAGGCAGCTATGTCAGACAGCAACTTCTATGCCAAGAAATGGAGAGGAGTTGCTTTAAGGCCAAAAGACAGTTATGCAGTCATCAGACTTCCGTGTAGCTAGTATTGTATTTTGCTGGGTATTCTGAGATCATGAGCAGGAAGTAAGAGGAACCAAGTGTGTTATCTTTCTTTTAAAAGGAACTTAACTGTGACATATATTGCAGACTCCACAATTGAAATTGATGGTAAAAATCTGAATTGCAGCAACTTCATCAGCTAAATGCTCTTACTACTAGAAAATGGTTTGTGCTGTCTGAATACCATCACAACTGGAAACTGTATTAGAAGGAAACAGCTGAAGTTCATTATTATATGGATCACTTTTTATTTTCTTACTCCTTAAAAAGACTTTTCATATTTAGCTTTCATACTTTTTGAGGGTAAAATGGTAAGGAAAAAATTACTCTTTATAGGATTACTTTTTGATTTCAATGAAAGGAAGGTTGCATTTTGAGTTTTCACTAGCATTTAATTCTCTTGAGTAAATAGTTACAAAAGTAAAAAGGAATAATAATAAAAATATGAAGAGCCAGGTATGATTGATACATTTAAACAATGAAAAAAACCTTTCTTTCAACATACAGACTTACTAACAGTTTACACATTTGACTGTAGGGGGAGTGAATATTCATAATAGGAGAAATTTCACAATATGAAAAGGCATTAGTTACTGACAATCTGTAGATATAAAAGAATGAGCACTTGCACATTAATAAGGAACTTAAAAGCAGATCCACAGTCTAACATCTTAGGAACTATAAAACTGCAACTTCTACATAAGTCATATGTTTGAACTCCAAACTATCTTATAAAATTTAGCTAGAACACATTTTTCTTGACACAAATGAGTATATTAATTTCCATAAGATATTATCTCTTACCATATATTTAATTCAGGTTCTCTTTCTACTCCCACTAAAATAATTACTTACAATATACTGACTTGATTTTATATGGCTAATTAGAGCAGTGCATGGAAAAAAATAGGTTTGCAGGTAATAGTGAAATTAAATATATTAATCTGTACCTCAGTGCACACATTTTGTATGAGTTTTAATTTGCTATATAAATTATAGTTCTGTGTTTATAAAATGCCCTTGAAAGAATGTCCTACTTTTTTGAATACTGATACCATAGGGAAACAAATATACAAAGCTTTCAGCTATAGGCTATATTTGCATAAATTAAGACAACTAGTCAGTCTGAATATCCAACTGCGGATATACTTTTAAAAGATATTCTACAAAGAGTTGATAGGACTCTGTGTATGTAAGATTTTCATTCAGTTAGCAATGTAGCAGCCCTTCACAATAGGCAAGTACATTTTGAACAATGAGACATAAATAGTATAATAAATAGGCTGTGGTTTACCAGCTAGAGCACAGACCAAATATTTCAAAAGGCTCTGAACTCATTTTTTTATGAGCTAGTGGCAAATATCCCCACTAATGGTCTGCTTTACAGGTTTATTCTAGAGGAAGCTGGTATGACTCTCAGTGTAGCTGCCCAGTGCAGTGTGTGTATTTTGTGACATGACTGCAGTGACACGTGCTGTTCTCCACACAAATTCTGGTAACCTCAGCTAAAAGACTGGTAATTTCAGCCTTTTAAAAAAAATTGTCACTGTTTAGAAAACTCTCCATCCATGTGAATTCAGTTAAGATTCACTAATGATAGGGAGAAGGCAATTACAAAATTTGTGATGCAGAGCATGTCCCAATTTCTGTTTCCAGTGTTATATTAAGAAGGGCAAAGGCATATGCATGGCAATACACTGTTATGCTTTTTTCATAGTCAGGGTGGTCGAACCATTCTCTCTTGTTTAGGCAATGGCAGTAAATTGGGATCAAATCCTGAAATGTGTACAAGAACCTAAATCCTTTCTGTATCTGGCTCAAGAACAGTATCTCTACTGGAGTTACATAGCCACATGTTGTGGAATGCATAGGAAACACTGCATGGCGTTCAAAATGCATCCCTGAGAATGTTTATTTTGAAGCAGCATCTTAATTCATTTTTATTTCCCATGGCTCTGTATCAGTAATCAAGATCTTGTATGCTTTTGACAGAACAAAGCATCACTGGTCAGAAAGTTTTTGATAAGTCTGACTTAGACATTTAATAGGGTTAGATTATTAACATTTGGGCTACATTTTATTGCTTCCATTACCATCTTAAGAGGCAGCAGTATGCTCTGAGTCTTCCCACTAGCTTCACAGTAGAACAGAAAACTCAGAGTTAATTTAACCTTCAGACTGTCAAAGTAAAATAAACATTTTTTTAAATGAAAATAGCTAGTTGGGAATAGTTCACAGTGAAGAACTTCATTTTTTATTCATTCTCTTCATACAAGGTGAAGATCATACAAGTGAATGCCTAATATTGTTCCTCTGAGGGAGTGTCATTGAAAGTTTCACTCAGAATTAATGGTTTGATGATGCTGAAGAAGCCAGAGAAAATTGCCCCAGAATGTTTTTTAGTGACACTACTATTTTTGGGTGAAGATTTCCCCCTTAGATTTTCTTCATTCTATATAATGCTGTTTGTGCAATTAAATAGTGAATTTAACTTTTTGGAAAAATAATCCTTCAACATTAGCTTTCTAGTAAGATTATTGTGATTGTCCATTGCTCCTTGCCATTACAAGGAAGTTAGTATAGTGCAACAATAAATCTTCTTTACTAAAATAAAAAAGCATGTTGCATAACTAAATGTCACCAGCTATGACTAAATATGTGACAGTATGAGCCCTAGTTACGAGAACTGGTAGAAGAAATACAGTCTCTAGTGATACTTGCATCAATCTTTAAGCCAGGTCAGAAGTTTATGTGACACCTTTTTATCTGTCTTCTCTATTACTGATCTAGTAACAGCAACAGACTAGCAAATTAAACGGAACATTTAAATTATGTAAATTGCCACAAAACTCAGCTTAGACAATGTAAATGGTGTAAGGTTTGAAGAGAAATTTCCCATAGGAAGAAATCCAACCCAAAAGTATGATAGAAGTCCTGTCAGCTTGCCTATTTTTAATTTTTCTTTTCTTTGAAATATGGCAGAACACTTAGCTGAAATTTACAGCCTTTAGGGCCAGTCAGCATGGAAGACCATCATACACAATTTCAAGACACAATGAAAAAAACCAGCTGTAATGGTCACAGAAACTGTTTCACAGCAAGTACATGGACAGGTTAACTGTGACTATAGAGGGAAACATGGCAGCCGAATGATAAAGAGAGTACGAAAAGTCTAACACAGCTTCCCAGATTGACTTAGCCTATGAAGACATTGGCTGGATTTACTGAGAGTCTCTGCTGTTAAAACCCACAAACTCCACTTAGGAACAGTCAAAATCGGGGTGAAGGAAGAACGAGCCTTAATCCTTTCCTCCCACTGCAATGAGAGCTCATCCAATCTGTACCAAGATCAATGTAATTTTGCTTCTGCCTGAAAAATGTCAGCTAAGAGTGAGTGAAACTTGAAATGGAACAACTTCCTGCAAGAGCTGCTAAGTTCTGTCAGTCTTTCTTTGGAACACTGGGGGACAAAAACAGGGATATGCTGAAGATCTGTATTTCAGAATGCTCTCTGGATAGAGTTTATGTAGATGCAATACTGGAATGTTTGGTGGAGCAGAACATGGGATTCATAGGCATTCTAAGAATAGGAAAGCAGAGGAGAAGAGAGAAAGGAAGCTAAAAAAAACCCCTGTTAATAAAAGCTGTTCCTGCTTTTTAAAATCGTAAGTTTATCCATATATCACACAGTCTCATTATCTCTGAATTAGTGTTTCATTGAGATGAGAAATTAATAACATTTTTAAGCAATATTTTGGATGGAAAGGCAAAGAATTAACAACATACTTATTTCTCTTCAAAGATGGAAAATACCTGAACTAAAACATGCAGAGAATAGCAAACTAGAATCTTTTTTCTGACTAAAAGTGCTGAAGGGCATCAAAAACAATCACAACACTTGCATCTGATACAGAATCCTTTTAATTAGTCAACAAAGGTCAGGTCTTAAGTCAATGCACCAGAGTCATTAGACTGGACTGGACTAAATCTAATTATTTCCAGTCCTACTGTCAGACAAAGATGTTTTGATAATAACTTCCAACAGAGTAACAATGATAGCGCTCAAAAAAAGGAGGAAATAAAAGATGATTCTTCAAAATAAAATCAGGTTGATATCAACATATATTATCATCTGAGAACTGCAAGTACTACTTAAATCAATCAAACATCTGCTTTTTGATTTTTAAAATCTGTGACTACTATCCTACTGAACTTCTCAATTTCTTCTTATTGTAAGGGGTATTGTCAAAGCCTGTTTTGTCAAAGCCTGACAGAGTTTTCAAATGTTCCACATTAGAAGGCACATCACTGCATTTAGCCCCTGCTACACTCTTGTTTTACGCACTTGGACGCTCACTTGTACTGTTGAACACATTTTACACAAAAGAATGAATCGTGATACTGAGGCTACAGAAGTAATTGTGAATCTGTAACACATTGCATCCCACCTTCGGGCCTTGGCTCAAAGAGAGGTCTGTCTGGCAGTGAGGAAAGACAGAATGGAGAGACTCTTGCCTTTAATTCACTATTTCATTCAACCATTTTTTCACATAAGTTGGAATGGCTATCTGCCTTTTTTTTCAGAAGCTCCCCCTCATGCACTTCCAGCTTTAAGGTTCACATGTAATCAGGTTTTTTGGTGTCACTTGTTTTTGAAAAGTACACTAAACCCCTAAGTTTTGGGATTTTTAAAAATTTGCAAAATTTATTAGTTAAAAGAATTGGAAATATTTTTTTAAAAACCCAACAAAACAAACACTGTACTAATTATGCTGAGTACTGTCAGTATGTCAGTATGATGAGATACATGCAAGTACTTCAGCTGTGGCTATGCTACAGAAATTCTAGAGTACATGATATTTGAATCATCAACATGTAGTACTCTGATTTAGCTGCTAGCAAATGTATATTTTAAATATCAAAATTTTGCTATATAAGCATAAGAAAATTTTTCAAGCAAACTTAATTTTTATGACAATTGTTTAAGTTAAAAATTAACTAAACTTAACCAAAACTGATCTAAACCCCCAATAATTACTTTTCTGATTGAGTCCTTACATGCCAAGTTATAGCCTGATATCAAAGTCTAAATATTTAGCTGTTATGAATTCCAGTAAATCCTCCTTATGATTGTTGGATCAAACAATGAAATGTTTAAAAAACTTTCATTTTGATTCTCCCATCTTTCTATGATTATGACAAGTGGTATACCTATATGTCTGGATTCTGTGCAAAGCAAAACTGTTCAGTGGAATTACTGTTTTTGCCTAGATATTTTATTGTGAAAATAAATTAATTTCCATTTAATTACACATTGCAACCTAACTGTATAGTAGAGCCATTTGAGATTACATTTTATCAGAGAACATTGATCATTGATGAGAAAGTATTGAATATGCCAGTTTTGAATATTTTTTTGAATAATTTCTAGGCTGGACTATGGTGGAAAGGATGGCAATGTGCCAGCCACAGAGAAATGCAGGTTCAAGTATCAACTCTTATGACCGTTTGTGCAAAAGATTCTCAACAAGTTCCCTTCCAGAATCACCACTGATCTCTGGGATATGGTTTTGGCCCAAGAATGACTGTAGATGTTAAAAACAAACCTCAGCTCCTGACTGAGTCTGTTGGTTAGAACAGGGATGAAAATATACTTTTGCCTGGCATCTGGGACACACACTTAAGTCCTTTTTCTTTATCCCGTATCCTCCGTGAATGCCCTGAGCGCTTGGTGTTGACTTTCAGTGCCTGTGGCCTCTTTCCTTCTTTTCATAAATATCACTCAGGGCAATCATTGTGTAATCAATCCTCCTACTGAACCTGACCTGTAACATCCTTCAGAGTGCAACTCTTGTTTGCTTCTTTCCTTCATGTCCATGTGGAATATAGCAATACATATTCTGCAAATGACAACACCAATTTTTGTTTTCTTGTCATTGTGGCCCTTTCATTATTTCACATCTTGGCAGTCCTTTTGTTGACTCAGAATTTCATCAAGTTGAGAATAGGAAAAAGATCAAACGGAACTCTTCCATCTGGTGCTTTGACACCAGTATGAATGTAATGCAATTTGTGAGTGACCTTAAGGTCTGCTTTAAACTCACATTTAACTCATTACAATAGCTAGCTTTGACCCCAAATACATCACGTCTATCAGAAATCGAATCCAAAGTTACATTCGTGCCTTTTTTTTAATGTAGTTTCCCTTATTAGTGGCATCTTTGACTCCTACATATACAAACCCCTTGGACTCAGGATCCGCAGTCCTGTTCCATTGTTGTTGTACTGTTTAGTGGGAGGACTCTTGGTTCATACAAAACTGGTTTATGTTCCTCAGTTCTCCCTTTGGCTCTTGCCTGTTTTGTGCTTATGTCCAGCGGATGTTGTGCTTCATTGATACACAGCCAAAAGGAGGATCCTTAGGTTCAGTGACAAAGTTACTGAATTTTTAACGCTTCTAAGGCTGCCCTGGCTTACCCTGGGAACAGAATTATTCCTCAAGTATAGAAGAAAATAAAAAAAGGATAGAATTAAAAGCTATCTTCCTAGCTGCAAAATATAGATTTGTATTCTGTATAGTGGGATCTGTCCCTGTTTCACCAATGAAACAATTCCCTACATGCCTAATAACACAATCAAACCTTTTTCTTTCTTGCCAGCCAGGTCTGCAGGTTCTGTAGTAGTTTTTTCAAGCTCAAGAAAAAACTGCTCATTCTAGTTTGAATGGCTTAACTGCTTTTGTATGTACTGAATGCAATTTGCCCATGAGATCTTTGTATTAATTATGATATGTTAAACTGTATTTCGTGTGTATATTATGCTGTACATAGATTTAATAACTAGATTTAAACACTTGTTTAGTATCAATGCAAAAGGAAAGATGAAGGGGATATACTTGCCACAAAGGGCAGACAGTCTTCTTTATGTTTAAGGGAGTGAGGTGGTATTTTTTCACCAAATTAAGTAGATGGAGCTGCAGCTTAAAAATGACCATAAACAGGAGAAAATTATAGGGGTTTTTTTGTTTTTCACTAGGCTGATATAAAAGACTTCTCCTTGGAGTGTCTAGTATTGAAGTTTCTATTCTGTAATGAAATACATGCCCTTTACTTCAAAAAAATTCTAGTTGTTAAGGTGGATAGATCCATAATTTGAGTAAAAGAATTTGTGCAATTAAAATAGAGAGTATCTTGTACTTCGGCTGTAAAGCACTTAAATTTATTACATACAGTGAAAAGTTCTCATTCAATGAAATTTTTCAGTGGTCTGACAGATCACTTGTTTAGGCACTGAATTAATGGTAAACTATATATACAGATTAGCAGTTTGGGCCTTGATCCTATAAATATTCCCATGAGTAATCCCAATGACGTAATTTCTTTCTGAATGATTATTTCTAAATGCTTTGAAAGAGTGTAGTGGCTGTATTCTAAAAAGATACTGCTTTTTGGAATACTGTCGTGTTTCCAGTTTATAGTGTCCACTGCCAGCCTACGCATCAGCTTCAGGAAGCAGCATAACTGTTTTCTCAAATCTTTTTTTTTTTTTTTCAATCTGTGAAAAATTCCAGTCTTGTGAAAAGCACTAATTAATGCCAGTGAAATCTGTGGAGTTGGACCCTCGTGGGAGTAGCTAAATCAGGGTAAACTGAGAAGTACGTTTGAAAGTAGTATTTTATGGCTACCAACACTTGAGCCAGATAGCAACCTGGCCAACAGTTCGTACTTGCGGCACTTACTCTTCATCTGTGTAGAGCAGAGACTGATGTGTGAAGCGTTGGGTGATGCGTTGTGTCATGAGGGGCTCCATCAGTGTACAGGTTGGACGGTCACGCACATGGAAAGGCTTATTGTTATGAATAAAGAAGTGTTGGTAGGACTGAAAGGCTGAGCTGAAACTGCGGGTGCTCGGTGGCCCGAGCTAGACCTTGTCCAGCCTTGAAGGGCCCCACCAGGCAGTGGCACATTGGGCCCGTGCCCCCTCACCTGGGCGGCTGGAAACTGCGTTTTCTAGGAGGGGCCTTGGGCTTGCGGGAAGGTCGCTGAGCAGGAAGCGTGTTTGCTCAGGGCAGCCTGAAGGGCAGAGCTTTGCACTGGCCCAGGCGCGGGGCAGAGCCGGCGGATCCCGGCACGGGCAGCCTAGCCTCGGTCCCCTGGCTGCTCCCGGCCGCCCGCCCCGGAGGAGAAGGGGCGCACAGGCTCTCGCCTTCGCTCTGCGGCCGCGCGGCTGGGAAGCGCCCCGGGCCCCGCCGCTCCCCCCGGAGCTGTGCCGCAGCGGCGCGGGGCCCTCGGGCTCGGCGACGCCGGGCTGCAGCCGCCCCCACGCCGGAGGCGGCCCACGGGGGCCGCTGGCGCTGCCACCGAGGCTCAGGCGGGCGCGGGACCCGGCGGCGGGCAGGGGCAGGGGCGTGC